>JAEMOT010000695.1:169760-183410 GCA_019297695.1 Apostasia ramifera
AGATCTGTGTCCCCACCAATCTTCCTCGAGGCGAGAGATATATTGCTGCTGCTTAATGTTTTCCTCTCTCAACTGCTGAATATCAGCAGCAGTGGCAGAACTAGATGATCTTCCTCTTCTATTATCCTTAAAAAAAGAAGTTATTATCTGAAATTTACCCTCAACTTTAACTCTTCCAGGATGCTCTGGCTTCTCATAAGCCAAAGCAAACAGATCACTCCTACCTTCAGGATGAATCGTGCCTTGGGTAGCCTATGTGGCCAACTCATCCTATACAAAAATAAAAGAATTTTAAATATACATATTCAATTATTATAATTTGTATGTGAACAAAATTCAAATTACTTACAATCATGTATGGGCGTGGAGCCTTCTCAAACTCAGCATTACCATCGAAAGATTTCTATTGTGATGAATCAGCAGAGTGTCGCATCATTCTATCAAATACACGTACTTCACTATCAGCATGCCAAGTAAACTTTTTTAGCATATTTTTATTTTAAAATAGTATTACAAAGCGCAGTATCGGGGGCAAAACTACAAAACTTTTTCTGGAATACCATATTTTTCTTTAATGCCATCTGCACACAGCTTCCACCTTAATTTTCCATATCCTAGATATTACTCTAATCCACTATACTCATTCCGATATAAAATACAATCATTAAGACATGCATTGATCTTCTTATAATGTATTCCTAACTTACAAAATATTTTCTTTGCTTCGTAAGTTGAATTCGGAAGTTGATTGGGAGCCGGTAACATATATTTTATAAGAATAAGCAACTCTGTAAAGCACTTATTGCTTAAACCATTTGCTGCCTTTAAGTTAAACACACGCATTAGTACGAAAAGTTTAGTAAAATTTTTACAGTTAGCATATAATGGACTCTTAGCCTCTTAAAGCAACTCTTCAAATTGTTCTAGAGCTTCTGATAAATTATTTTCAATATCTCAAACTAGATTTTCCATTTTATCTTTCTCGACTGTATTTTCAATGTTAACATTAGGATCTGCATATGTAGATGATATACTTCTCTCAATATTATTCATTTCACTTCTTACAGATTCACCATGTCAAATTCATCTTTCATAAGTCTCATCAAATCAATGAAAAAATAAATGATCTTTCACAATATTGGCTTCAAATAATTTCATATTTCCACATCTCAAGCATGGACATCTGATTCTACCATTAACTAAATATTCATTTTTCAATGCGAAATCTATAAAGGAATTTACTCTATTATCATATTCAAATGATCGTCTATCCAATTTAATCTAAGATTGATCCATATATAACTACATATATGATAAGGCATAATATAATTAATGTGTATTAATTAATTCAGCTTAGATACTAAAAAAATTCTACTTATACATCAGAATGAACATATAAATAAACTAAAAAAAAACAGAATAATTATTATTTACCTTATGTGAAATTAAGCAGAAACGATAGTTGAAATTTCTGAATCCCAATATTTTGCAATCAACCTGAAAAAATAATAATAAAATAAAAAAAATAAAGAAGTAGATTTACCTTAAGAAATAAATTTTTGAATCCAAATATTTCGGCCAAAAATAAAAATAAAGAAGAAGAAGAAGAAGAAAGTGGTGGAAGAAGGTGAAGTTCGCTATATCTGACTTCGGCGGGGGTGTAGGGCCGGGAATACGGCTAGATTCGGCGTCGGCCGGCGTTGGCGAGGGAGTAGGGCTGCGAATGCAGCTAGATCCGGCGTCGGGTAGGGTGTAGGGCCGCGATGAGGCTAGATCCAGCGTTGGTGAGGGTGTAGGGCCGCGAATGCAGCTAGATCCGGCGTCGGCGAAGGTATGGGGGGAATGACAGCCAAAGAAGAGGAAGATGGAAGAGGAGATCGACGTGCGCAGCTTGATCAGGCTAGGTGAAGTCCACCGGCGACGAGCAACCCTCGCGCTGCGAAGTTCAAAAATGCAAGCTTAGAGAGATCTAGGGTTTTCCGTTTGAAACAAATGAGCCAATTGATTTGCAAGCTAGTGATCAGTATGTAATCGATTATATAAATAACTTTAGACGGCAGTTGGCTTAGCCAATCGCCGTCTAAATCGAGTACTTTAGACGGTGGTTGGCTGTGTCAGCCGCCGTGTAAAGTATAGACGGCGGTTGACTCAACCAACCGCTGTCTAATGAGCCAACCGCCATCTAAAGTGTATCTACGAAGGATTTTTCAAGGTTGACCTGAGGTCGACCCGAGGTCGACCTTCAGCAGCGACCCTCAACAGAAACTTTGGTCATCTTGAGGGATTTTTTCAGGTCGACCTGGAGGCAACCTCAATAGGGAGGTCGACCTGAGGTCGACCCGAGGTATACATGGCGTTTGACGCTTCGAACCGCCCTCTAAAGTACTGACTTTAGACGGCGATTTCTTGAGTGAACCGCCGTCTAAAATGTATCTACAACGGTTCACATTGTCAAACGCCGTATAATATTTTCTCGAAAGTTTTTGCAGCGATTTCTCTTGTTAACCGTTTTTATAAATGTGTCGTAAAATGCATATATTGTACTAGTGTCCTCAGTCCCGGTATCACTCTGAACCCTAATTATAAATCTCAAGTACTTTTGTTTTTCACGGAGAATCTGAAATTTATACCATTTTCTCACCTTGATCCTTTTAAGACCTTAATTCAAACTTTCTTTGAAAAAAAAATGACTGTAGAGATGTTAAATAGATATTTCATAGCTGAAATATCCTAAAAAGTTGTATGAAAAAGTGCTGCTTTTTTTTTATCAGAAAATTTTCCCAAATGTAGCCTAAGTTGAAGTTAACATGTCATTGGGTATTAAAAAACACTGCAATATTAATATCTCAAGTTATTGTTGATTAGTGTTGATCATTCAATGTGGAAAAGTTTTCAGCTATGAAAGAAAGCTAAGAACATAGTCTTTTAGAAAAATATTTTTGCTATAATTGAATTTTAATTATTATGTTAATATAATAAATATATAATATAAGCAATATAATTATTATAAATATATAATCACTTATATTATAATATATAAATAAATTAAATAATTATATTAGATGATATATTTTAAAATAATATATATATGTACATATATAAAACTTTAAATTACTATAATTATGTTATAATATAATTAATATTATATTATAAAATATAATTTATTTATTAATAAAACATATATTTATGTATTAAAAATATAAATTAATTTATAATTTATATAATTTAAATTATTATATAAAAATGTTATAATAGATATATATTTTTAAAATTAATAAAGTATAAATATAATTATTATATTTAATAATATTTGTCATATAAAAATAATATGTATAATAAAATATTATATTATATATAAATTATTTTATTATCTATTAATAAAAAATATGTAATGCTAGTAATAATTTTATTTATACATCTAATTTGATCAAAATTATGAATTTTTTATAAAATAATAATTTTTTCAAATAGTTTAATTTTTGACGATAGCTTTTAACAATAGTTTGCCAAACAGATAAAATAATTTTATTCAATAGTACTTTTTAATACAGTTATATAGCATAGCACTTTTTTATATACCATAGCAATGCCAAATAGAGTTTTTAATAGTATTAAAGTCGGGGGTTTAGTTGGGATCAAGTGGTTATGTAAGGTTTTGTACTCCCATGAGTATTTACCTAGTCTACCACGATTAAGAAGAATACAAAAGCGGTGTACTAATATTGTGACACCAAGCGATTAAGTGAGCTTTTGGTTGCATACACTTAATGAGCTAAAATAACTTGTTAGAGGAAGTGGATCCAATGTGAAGGTTTCTCATGCGAGGGAGAAATTGTTGAAAACATATGAGAAGTATCCCATATTGAATGATCAACAACAAGTTGAAGTGTGATAGAGAAGTGCTGTCCTCTTACCAATGGGATTAGACTTTTTTGAAACTTTGGCTTAGATTTTTGAGTTGAAAAGTATCCATACTTATGTATTATTTCAATTTGGTTTCCTAAAGTATTACTCAACTAGACTTTTTATTAGCGGAGAATTTGTCAAAAAGCTTTGTGTACAATGAGAATGCAACACAAGGGAATTGAAAGGGATGACTCAGATTCTTGAGATCTATATATAAAAGGAGAGTTAAATCTCATGAAATTGAATACAATTTATTCTATGCTTATCATGTAAAATACTTTTTCAACTTAGTTTTCTAAAAAGTCAAGCTTCTCATAATTCAGTGTGAAGGGAACTAGCCTATGTACCAGAGGTTCTAAGTTTGAATCTATACTACTACAATTTATAACCATAATAGAAGAAATTATGGTGTTGGAGGTAAAAAATATCTCCCGAAGACTTGATGCTCAATATCTAACTGAAACTCACAGAGGTGAGCTCCTCAGTTGTTAAAACTACCTAGTGGAGATCTTTAATGTCTTTAAGGAACAACTAATATAATGGCATATTTTCTCATTTCTCTTTAGTTTTTAGGTAAATCTATTTTATTTTGTGTAATTGCTTATTGTATTATATAGAAGATCAGAAAATCTCTTTTCTCACTTAATGACAACTATTCTAATTAATAATTTTTTTAAAAAAAAATTTTGCTAGCTTTCTTTCAATTCTTCCTCTTTATTCTTTCATTAGTTGGTAATCAAAATCTAGAAAGTCTATGGTGGAACAAGGGTAAAGCAAAGTCAAACGTAACCACCATAAATTGACTTTTAGAAAGTCACAGGCATGTTAATCACATATTAGTCAAGCTTACTGAATTGACTTTTTTTACTGACTTCTTTGATTATTTTATTCTCATGCTTATTATTGCTACCATTGTTTACCTCAGTCATGATATTCTGATTTGAGCTATTAACCATCACTTTCATGTTGATCTGCAGTTTGAGAACCCAGTTTGAACATCATTACCTTTATTATTATTATTGTTATTATTATTATTATTATTATTATTATTTTTGATAGAATCATTACCTTTATTTTTAATTAACTAACTTATGAAAGATTGTTGTAAGATAAAGCTCAAGCCAGCTTAGGTTACACTTAGGCGCTGTTTGGTAATAAGAAAAAAAAAAAAAATTTGATTAGAATTTTTAATTATTTTTAAAAAATGTGTATGATGTAAAATAAAATAAGTTGATTATATTAAAAATTGTGTAGGATGTGAAGTAAAGTTGATTGATTTATTAAGAATTGTGTTGGATGTGAAATAAAGTGATTATTTAATGTTGAAATTTGTGTGAGATAAAATATAAAATAATTTTTTAAATTTTTTTAAAATAAATTTAAGATTTTAATTATGAATAATTTTTAGCCCACAAACAGAACCTTAAACCTGTTCAATATTTTTTCCTTTTTTTGAAACCAACACCACGGCTATATATCTAATGATAACTTGGGTATTACTAAATTAATGGTTAAAAAGTTAATATTATTCTCAAAATTTTTGAGCAGTTTGCCAACATGATTATTTAAAAATATGAATATCAAATATTCAAAATGCTAAAGAGAAAGTTTACCCACCTGAATATATATGAACTTATTTAGGAATGATAAATTAAGTGAACATATTTACTGTATTGTATAACAAAAAAATCTCATTCATGTTTAAAAGTAAATTTAATAAACTAATAACATTATATAGTGTTGAATATTAATTTACAAAATAAAAAATATATAAATAAAATAAATACTATAATGATGGAGTGTTAATTTAATAAGTAAATGTACATGTAAAGACAAGATAATGAATAACTTAAGAAGATTTGAGTAACCTCATATGAAGATAAACGCAAAGAGAATTATTTTACATGATTTGAACACACAAAGATATCACAAAAATTTAGTTATTGAATTTTTCTATACAAATAAAAAAAAAAAGACCAACAAAGATATCACAAAAAAATTATAAAGAATAATTTTACATACTTAGAGTTAAATGAGGCAACATTATTTAATAAAAGATTCATGTAGCTGACCAAATCAAGTGAGATTAAGACTCGGTAGTGATTGTAGTTAAATATTATCAGCCACTTAAAAGGTAGAGAACCTACAACAACAGAGCTCTCAAAAAAATTTTAGACTATAACATAAAAAAAATGCAAGAAGCTGAAGAAACTTGGAAATGAATGCAGCTGTTATGCTTGGGATTTGCTGGATAGTGGAGGCAGAAATGGCTCCCACCATCCGAATTCATATTTGGGATAAGGAGCTGCCCACTTCTCCGGCTTCTCAAACTGCAGATCAACATTGCTGGAAGCCAAAGCTTCTTCCACAGTGCCTGCTTCATAGCTGCCTGCTAGAACTCTGTCCAGTCTCAGCTTCATGAACCTATTAGACCCATTAAAAAATCATTAGTTAGGAATGAAACATCTGGAAACTTGCAAATTAGATATGATAATGATCTCAGATACATGACTTCACTAGCAGTACATAATCGAAAATGATTGGCCCCATCGTTGCCAACCAGTAATTGCCTCAAAATCTGCTTTCAGATAATGCCTGGAAAACCTGGCCAAAAACAATTTTGCTAGATTTTGTTGTCATAGAGATTTGAGTTCGGAGACAAAAAATGATGAGTATGCTTTGTAGAGAAGGAGAAGGCCAAAAACGAAAAAGGAAAGAACCAAAGGATACACAACATATTTACAAGGTTGAAAGATACTTTCCTATGTCCACAGGCCAAGCCAAATAAAAAGAATTCCACAAGACGAGAATGAAATCCTCTACAGGCAAGTACAAGGCAACAAAGAGAAATACAAGTAATTACATATATATAATAGAGAGAGAGCTCCAGTGCTCCACTACAACCTCTTCTTTCTCCTCTTTGTGTTTGCGGATATGACTGTTTCTTTGCTTAACCAAAGTGAAACTCCATATATAGGAGAAGAAGTCATCATTGGCTAGAGGAGGGAGAGTGCATGTGCTTTGCTATGCGGTTGACTTATTTGTCTAACAAAGCTTGGCATGCCACATGTCCCACAATTTATAGGACTTCGCTGCAGGCTGACAATGGCGAGATATTCTCAGATATGCCATGATGTTGCAAGGTGGATCATGCATGAATGATTAGGATTACTCAAAAGAGGTAAGCCGGAGAAGGCTAAACCAGCATGGGCTCTCTGCCTATTTGGTTTCTATATCATTTTAGTCATGCTAAATATTAAAATAGTTCATTCATTATAAATAAATAATAATAATAATAAATTAATTTTATTACATCTTACACAATCTTTAATAAAAAAAAAATCTATTTTATTTCATATCCTACATCATTTTTACAATCAACTTTTGTTTCATGTCATACGCAATTTTGAATACATCTATCTTTATTCCCATCATACACATAATTCAAAATAAGCTCACAATTTTCATGATATAGCCAAATTGATTTTTTTACCAAAGAAACTTAGATATATATACTAAAAGTTGCCTTGACTAATGGTGTATTGGTGGACTCTCAATTTAGCAGGGGAAAGTTCCATATGAATCCCTCAAGTGGAAGCATTCCTAACAACCCATGGCTAATCTTTTGGGAGTCCAGCTCAAGACCGAGATATAGACTTGGTTCAGTTATAATTGGGCATGATTTTTAGCTATAAACTGAGCAAAATGAAGATGACAAGTAGACAACATGGATTGAAGCAATGCTTAGCACGTAAACTGATTGTGACTTGAATTCTTCGATCATACCATTATTCGAGAAGCCCTATTCCAAATAGTGACCAAGGTCAGATAGTTCACCAACATGGGTTGATGAAGATGTGATTGTTGATATTATTTCTTCGACAAGACACCATCTCTTTGATGAAATTTTTTTTTAAAGGTTGGGTGCACAACTGCACATAAAAACTATAGGCATGATTAAGTTTTGAAGACAAAAGTTCTGTCAAAAGAAAGAAAACGAGTATGTGTTCACGGAGTGCTCGAAAGATTGACGGGTGCTTGAAGAATCTAACCAATGACTTTCATCCAAATCTCTTCCACTTCATTGTTCTCAACTAGACGACAAAAGCAGAGATTGTGCATAAAGGTGTACCCGCATTATTAAAGGGGGCTTTAGCAATGCGAGGCTGGCTAATTGTCTCCTTAGTGCAATTTCCTTTGTACTTCTTTCATTAACCTTGGCCTCTCTCCCAAAGTTTTTCCCACAAAGATTTCCATGCAAAATCTTGATGTTCTGTTCCTTTGTTTACTTCTCATCATACTTCTTGTATATTGCTTTAGTCGATTTTGTTTTGTTACCTCTTTGTTTTTTGGTCATTTTCAACGAGTTGGTCGAAATTCACGCTTTAAACTATGCAAAATGCTGTGGGGTATAATTATTACTATACATAAACTTCGTATTTGTAATAACATTATGCTAAGAAATTATGATTAGTTTAAACATATAAGTTACTAATATTACCACTATTAAATAGCAGTAATAACATGTTGTCATGTTGAACATACAAATTGTGAGTACAAGTATTAATTAAGAACTTAAAATACAAGATTACTGAAACTATAGCTGAACCTGGATACTGAAATGCTGCATCTTTTTAAAAACGTCAAAACCAAATTCTAGGATTTAAGTCCAAAGCCTTAGGCTAAACCGAGTTTGCATAATTGTTATTACTAGTTATACATCAGTGATGTCTGGTTGGTCTTAGGTTAACAAACAATTGAAATTTGAATTAGGTCAACGGAGGTACTTGTTAGACTGAAAAACTTTTCGGATCAAATTCAAACAAAGATCGACTGGGGATCATAGGACAACACTTCTCTTTTAGTCCCAACTAATCAAACCATTTTACTATTCACCAGCATATAATCGTAAGGGAAGCAGAGGACTAGGGTGGGGAATGTTTCAATTTTGATAAGAGAGCTTACTTTGTCATGTTTTTATAGCTTCTGAATTTGACATGGACTCTTCAATTTAATCCCCATAAACAGCTTAAAAGAATAAAAATTATTGTAAAACAAGCAATTATATTCAGGTTGATACAAATTCCGATAAACTCGATTGGATTCAGGTTTAATTGATAAGGTGTGTGGAGCTTGGATCTTTTTATAGCATCAGTTTGACGAAGGATGGAGTATCGGTGGTCGATCAAATGCATTGGAGTGAGATGGGATGCATGAAGAAGAATGGACCAACTGACTGTGATGATTGGACAATCTGATCATAGGCCTGAAGTTGAGAAGATCGCCTCATCGAATAAATGACAATCAGTTGGTTCTCTGAGTTGAACATACTGTCCAATCAATGTAACAAATCCGTCTATTTACAAGAATTTGTTTGAACATAATGTTTTTGGTTGATTCCTGGTCTGAGAAGACTATTTTAGGGTTTGAGAATATTAGAATGTAATTTCTTATAATCCCTTTTTGGAGACTCTAAAAAAGTAGAGTAACTTCTCCCAGTATGTCTGTAGTTTTTCCCTAAATTTGGAGTTTTTCATATAACTATGGTATCTTTATGTTCTTTTTTATTTTATTTATTATTTACATCAAGTTTTTTCATTTGCATGCTTTATTTTTGATATAGATCTGTGCTTCTAGATTGGAATGTGAGAAATCTATCTTGGAAAGCTGTGTGATTCACCAACTAAATGTCAAAGTTTCAAGAGTTTTAGCCACATTATCATGTCCAATCTTGTCATCTTAGTTTGGTCAATGCTCAAAAGCTCATGTGAGCTAGCAACCAAAATACTATTAATTTAACCAAGTTCACTTCTGGATTAACCCCCATAAAAAAAAACAAAAACAAAAACCTCCTGAATAACCTACAATTCCTTTTGGCCTCAAATAACAGTCTAACAATTCAAATGCCTTAAAAAAAACTAAGCCCCTGTTTGTTTGACAGTTTAAAATTAATCCGGTTTAATTTTAAACAGGCATATCACATCATATATAAAATTTAATATTAAAAATTAACTTTATTTCACATCCTACACACATTACCAAAATAATAATTAACTTATATCACATCTCTTACATATCCCAACATAATAACTAATTTTATATCACATCTCTCTCATATTCCAACATAATAACTAACTTTATTTCACATCATTCACAAATTTCAATAAAAAATATCTCTATTCATGTTTAATTTTAACCTTATTAAATTTAAATATTACAAACGAACAGGCCCTAAGAGTATATTCTAAACCCACCACTAAAACCTCAACAGATTACATGTTTAACCTCCAACATTTTGATACATAAAAGCCTCCCAATTCTTTACGAAGATAAACCAATATATCTTCCCCGAACAGGTTTGGAACCCCCTCCCCCCAAAACCCAAAATAAAACAACACCACAAAACAACCCGTGTTATTTCTTACACAACTCTAACCAGGGAGTTGCAGGCAAAAATGTTGTTAGGATTGGGATTTAGCTAAAATCGAGTAGGATTTTTCAATTTAAGATAGCTTCTGGTCGAGTTTTCAGATTTATTGATAGAGGATCAAACAAACACCACTTTATGTGCTTCGACTTAAAGGTGATCTAAACCACAATCCTAAGACGTCCAAAAATTCGATTTGACACAAACCAGGCCAGTGTACTTGCGCCTGCCTTTGTAAACTTTCCCGAAGGAGCCTTCACCTACAGCTCTAGTACATGGTAACTTTCTATGCCCATTTTTTTCTCCAGTCTGTGTCTGCAGCAGCTGCAAAATCTCAGCATCAAAAACCTTCTTTAAATCTTAAAAGAGAAACATGATTGCAAGTAAAACCTCTGGGCAGAGCTTTTTCAATATATTACACTTGAAGATTTGAATTAATATATGAAAAAACAGAAAGCAAATTATACAATAATGGTAGAGATCAGAAGGTCATAAACCATTTGATTATAAAGATGCTTGAGAAAGACATCATGATAGAGAGAATTAGAGCAAAAGCAAAAATTAGGTGTTTATATTTTTCAGAGTAAAGAGAAAACCTTACGTTATCCAACGATCATTGGTTGAAACTAGAGCAACTGCAGGCCGCCTCAGTCTATTCGTAATGTTCATGAACTGATCCAGAAACTTAGGCTCAATGACAAGCCAAAAATCCTGCTCCTTGTTCCTCTCCCCATAGTTCCTTAGCCTCTCAAAAAGCAGCTCTTTAAAGTGTTCTTCCTCGTCTAGCATGAACTTTGCATTTGCCACCAGAAAATGGTACTTCATTGGCTTCACCTGAAAATAAATAAATTATCTCCACTGTTGATTCATGTAGCTCTTAAGGACAAACTAAGTTGGATTTTGAAAATAAACTTGGCAACTTCTTAGGCTCACAAACTATAGCTTTTAGACAAATTGGTTACCATACTTTGAACATATGGCCCAAAGAACTTAGTGAATTACATGTGATTTCATAACGTTTCTGGTGTATCATACATTGTTCAATGTTCACTTTTTCAAATAGTTTCACTCAAGTTTAAATATTAAAATTTCAATGTTATCTTAATGTTATATTATGTTATCTAGAGAAAATGATTATTTGGTTTGATGATATGAGTAAATAACCTTTTAAACAATTATGAAATAGTTACAATTATGGAATTGTTACAAAAAATGACATAAATGTCATGAAATATAGATAACATAACATCAATATAACATTGAACCGTCTCCTTGTGGTTGCGCATGGGATAAGCTCCTAAAGCGGTAGCTCGAAGAGCTCTCCGAAAAGCCCCGCGGTTGGGGACGAGGTTGGTCCGGCTCTGCTTCTGCACTGCCTCATGGTTGGGGCGTAAGGTAGGCTCTTAAGGATGGACATCACAGGCGGATTTAGGACCTTCCCTCTAAGGGCAAGGACTGTTGGCTGGGGTGCCTGCTCTTTTAGGGTTCAGACGCATGGGTTAGTTTTTGGATTAGCAGAAATGTATGGTAGCTTCTAAATTTGGATCAATTATCTTGAATTCTAATTACTTTCACCAATAAATTCGGGATTTCACACAAAACCCTAACCTCATCGGCCGATTGGGAAAAACCAAGTTCATTTGAGTCGATGGCGACGGCTCGAGGGGGGGTAGATGAGTGCTTCGCGCTGAGAACTCCGAGCTTATAGATTCCTTTGCTGATTGTGGGGAGTCGGAGGTCGACGAGGCGGCTATGAGGAGCTATCCCCGGGAAGAGAGAATTTACGGCACCGGGGCCGGGTGGCACAAATCCGGTGAACGACTGGACGGAGAGAGTCCTCGTTGCGATCATGGCCGGAGCTGCGAAAAGGTGAAGGCGGTGGTGGGTTGAGGCAGAGACGGGCAGGCCCGAGTACGGTGGATAACGCTGCCTTATCGGTGAGGGTGAAATTATTGTTAGGTCTCTGAAGTTTATTTTTGGGACCACTAAAATTTAGGTATTTTCTATATTTAATATCCAAAATTTTAATATTATATATTAATAAAATAAATTATATAAAAATTATAATTTATGCATATTTCATGCTATAAAATTGTAATTTACATGTAATAATAGTTGTAATTTTTATATAACTTTTGTGGCCAATATATAATACTAAAAATTTAGATATGAAATATATAAATTAATTATATATATATATATATATATGTGTGTATGTAATGACCCTTTTTTTATTTTAGTCAATGTTTTTTGAATCAAAATACTTGTGTTCACAAATTTAAATTTCTTTCTAACGAGTTTTTGAGGTATACAATCTTTTTATTCAGACCTCTCTACATGTGACATAGGAGTCCATTTTTAGAAATGTAATAGAAAATAATTCAATTGACGGACATACGTGAAGAAAAAATCTAACATCAGAAATGAAAGCTTTTCGCAAATAGTTATAAATCTGTGAGCTTCAGAAATATAACCATAGATTTTAGGTCCACAATTCTTCAATCTATAAGTCATTATAATATGTCAAGTTACAACCTTGTTTGATTGGAGGCCATTTTGGCTATGATCATAACCAAAACGATCTCCAACTATTTTATTAAAAAAAGTTTTATTTTTTATTCTCAACACATAAATTCTAATATAAAAAATTCATTTTATATCACATTTTACATAATTTTTAATACATTATATTTATTTTATTATTATTATTTTTTAATAAAATGATTGGAGGCCACAATCCATAGATTTAGATCTCCCACGGAAGATATGCTGATAAGTTTTCTCTTAAGTCGTAAAATCTTTGTGCTATAGGCAATGCATTTTTGTTTTGAAGCAGGTAGATAATGCAAAGATGTTTTAAATTACGAAGCATTTATATAAATCACTCCATTTTATGTGATACAAATCATAGATTTTAGTCCTTTCGCAAAGTACAAGTATTCGGAAACATTCTCAAGGGAGAATTGTTCACATAAACATGCAAAAAGTTATGAGAGTCAGACTTATAGTTCACATATTGTGTAATATAGAACATTAAATTTATTTCTTTCTCTAAGTAACAGACATTTTCAAGGGCGAGTCATTCACATAAATATGCAAAAAACTTATGAGAGTCAGACTTATAGTTCACAGATTATGATAGTTTGTAGATCAAGCTATTATAGGCCCTGTTTGGCGCAAAGACTAAATCAAGACCAAATTAGGATCAAAATGATACTAATTTAAAAAATAATAATAATAAAAATAAATAAAAATTTTAATCATTCTACACAAATTTTAATATAAAAAAAATATTATTTTACTTCACATACTCAATA
>JAEMOT010000695.1:186612-214844 GCA_019297695.1 Apostasia ramifera
TACAAGGAGTGATCTTAATTACTTAGACTTAGATAAGAATTTGGTAACTGATAGAGCGCAATGAAAATAAAGGATTCATATAGCCGACTCCATCTAGTGGGATTAAAGCTTAGTTGTTGTTGTTGTAATTAAAAATTATTATTATTATTATTATTATTATTTTATAAATTAGTATCATTTTAATACTGATTTTGATTCTTGCGCCAAGAGATAGCCATTTATTCGTTATATAATAATGAAGATCTGATGCCAAGTTCTAAATTAACATGCTCTCTCTATATATAAAATCCCCTCTTCTGCCCTCAGCTTAACTTCTGCTGGACCCTTGGCCAAAATTGATAGGGTTGTTAATGTTCTAATCTTAAAGCAGTTTGATCTTAGCTCCAAATTGATTTAAAAATTTTTAATTTGATTTCAATTCGATCCAAAATGTGAACGAGAAAAAATTAATTTGATCTTGATCTGAGCCAAGTTTATTCGACTTTCTACTTTCTCTTACTCATTTTTTATCATCTAATTCGTTAATTTCCAAATCACTCATCTTTTGGAGAAGGCCCTTTGAGACGGGTCCTCTCTCCCCCAATATCCAACATCGTTTTTATAAAGTAGAACACTTGCAAAATTATCACCAGTCGGTATCATGGTTTTAAAGCCGGCTTGCCGGCCTGCCGGCCTGCCGGCTTGTTGAGTCATGACCTAGTCTTCAAAGCTGCCTAACTTGTGATCTTTTGATTATTTCCAGTAAATGAAGGACAACTGGGATGAGAAAACATACAAAGAACAAGCACCTTATAGTTGTGATTTAAATTTGCATTAAGTTAATCAATAACCCCAAACTTGTAATTCACATACAACATAAAGAGTGACATGATTTCTCATTAAAAAAAATAGCGATTTTATGCATATGATACGTACGACTATCATATTTACATATTAGACACTCAAATATTTAGTGTTACATAATTCGCACTCTAATTGTGTAAACATTACTTGCAGCACACTCTGAATTAAATGTTAGAAAATATCTATTAAAAATTATAGTGCGTTATATTTTTAATTTTAAAATTGTAGCACATAATATATATATTGAAGATGTGTAATATGTAATATAAGAATATAGACAAAAATATACTGCACATAATATTCATAAATTTAGAATATACAATACATAATATCTATGTATTGAGTATATTTGATGTAGAAAAAAATATACATTATGTGATATTTATAAGTCTATGATGTGTATCATGTAGTATTAAAATTTAAGTGTCTAATATTCAAATATAATAATTTTATGGGTTATATAAATAAAAATTATAAAAAATATTAACATATACAAAGTAATACAAAGCAGATTCTAGCGCATGTTATTTACATTCACCAATGAAAATAATGAAGTATTGGCTAGAAACATCACAAAAAAAATTTAGGAGGTATTTAATTTAATGTTATCTTGATATTATGATAATGACGTTATTAGCAGGATTCAAACAGGATGAGTAAAATGAAGAAATGCTTCTGGTGTATTGTGCGATAGAAAAATCACATTCAAAATTAAGGGTAAATTTTATAAAACTGTAGTAAGACAAGCGATGATATATGGTGCTGAATGCTGGCCTGCAAAGAAAAAATATATAAATAAAATAAATATTGCAGAAATGAGGATGTTAAGGTGGATGTGTGAATATACACGAAAGGATAGAATGAGAAATGAATATATCCGAAAGAAAGTTGGTGTTGCACAAATTGAGGATAAACTTAGAAAAAGTAAGCTTAGATGGTTTAGACATCTAAATCGTAGTCGGATTGAAGCTCCAGTTAGAAAAATTGAGTTATTGAATTTTGCCCATGTACAAAGAGGAAGAAGGCGACCAAAGAAGACATGGCAAGAAACTATAAAGGAGTGATTTTAGTTACTTAAACTTAGATAAGAATTTGGTAACTGATAGAGCGCAATGAAAACAAAGGATTCATGTAACCGACCCCACCTAGTGGGATTAAGGCTTGGTTATTATTGTTGTTGTTGTTGTTATCTTGATATTATGTTATATTATTTTAAAAAAAAAATAATTTTATTTGATGATATATTTAAATAATTTTCTAAAAAATTATAGAATTGTCGATTAAAAAATAACATTTACATGATATAATATTAAGATAATATTGAATCATTTATTTCTCATTTTTATAGAATATAAATAGATGTGAAATTTTCTATAAAGAAACATTAAAATTAGAATTATTAATAATAATATATATATTCTTGTTTTCTCTATGTGACATAATTTTTACTCTCTTAAAGTACTCACGTTAATTTAAAAATAAAATAAAAAAGAGAAATACGCATGATCATTCATTTCTCACTTCTATAGAACATACATATTAATAAAAAAAAAATCAAAAAAGTGAGCTTTACACATTATACATAACAAATAAGAAAATAAAAAAAATAAAAAAATTGAGAAATACACTGCCATTTATTTCTTACTTCTATAGAATATACATATTAATAAATAAAATCAAAAAACTAAGAATAATATATCATAAATAACAAGAAAAAATACTATACATTTTTAATTACTGATGCAAAAATTAATAAATTATAATTTAAACTTTTAATTTATTAAATTATATAATAAATTAGTACTTAATCTATTAAATAATTTAATAAATTAAAATTTTAAATTATAATTAATCTATTGAATTTGTGTAGTAAATTGCTTAACTAATAAATTGATTCATTATTAGAATAAATTATGTAATTAATAATAAGAGATTTATATAAAATACATCTTAATTATAAAATATTATATATTTTACTATCAAGATAAAATATTATGTATATCACATTAAAATTTTATAAAATTACATATTTTATATAATATTTTTAAAAAAAATTATGAATTAAATTAATAAAGTATTTTTAATGTTAAAATAATTTTGAATATATAATTTAATATTTTAAATTATAAATTATGGTTTTATATCTTAAAATTTAAAATATAATGCAATTTTATCAAAATAATATAAATTTTATAATTTATAATATTTTAATGTAAGATATAATTTATTATTTTTCAGATGCGATTCATCTAAATACCTCGCTAATAATTTTACCCCAGAATTAAACTCGAAAACACAAAGATTTCAAAGCTTGGCCTTGTACCTGCAGGACGATTTCTCCACTGTTCTGTTCCTCAGATTCAATGTCACGTCGCAGCTGGTGTAGCTGACAATGTGATGCTTGAAAATCCCTAGCACCGTCACTCTGCCGGGGATCCGCGTCGACGTCTCGAAATCCACCGATCCCGACAGAACGTCGGCGTACACGGCCGAATCGCCGATCAATCTGCCGGCGAAGATCGTCACTGTGACGACCATCCTGGCGGATCCGCGAGCTCCGATCTCCCCAGGCGGGATTTCCGCCTCGCCGATCTGCCCGCCGCGGTAGAACAGCTCGGCGGAACCCTCGCCGTAGCGGAATCTGACGCGATTGGGATTGTGCGCCGTGAGATCGATGTCGAGCGTTACGTTGAGGTCGGCGCTGGGGTTGAGGAAGTTGAACCCCGCGCCGAGGCCATCGAGCTTCACCGAATTGATGGTGGTGGTGGCTTCGCGGACGCGGAAGAGGGTCACGCCAAGGATAACTAGAAGCAGGACTAGAGCGAGGACGATGCCGCCGGAGATCAGCAGACATCGCCGGCGATGGTGGCGGCGGAATGGCTTTGTGCCGCCGGTATCCATGGGCTCTGGCGATCCTTTTGCCACAATGGGGAAGAATCTCAACTACTCTTTTCGTTTTTATTTGGGTTTTCTTGTGCTTTCAGTTCTCCCATATCTTCTGTTTGAAATTACACAGATAACCCTGAAAGCCGCTATATTTACACATTCATGCATACATTATTATACTTTTATCATGGGTAAATTGCATCTAGCCTCCTGAGGTTGGAAAGGTATTGAAAATTGATCTCAATTTTTTTAAAATCTCAATTTAGGTCTCAAAAATTATAAATATATTATCATTTGGTCTAATTAGGACGTAATTATTAATGCTTTACTATTTATGCTGTAAAATTACTTTTAGTCATTAACTTTTTGATTATTTTTAAATATTAAAATTTATAATTTTTTATTTTAAAATTTTAAAGCAAAGAAAGCATATGAAAAGAGAAAATAACTTTTAATTTTTGTCAAATTTTTAAAAAAGAGGATATTATTATATAATATTTTTTAAAATGTGTAAATTATTTAAATTATTTTACAAATATTTAAATTTTATATTTTTTTAAGAAACAATTAGTGTAAGATTCTGAAAGTGAAACCTAAAGTAACACTTTTACGATTTTAAAAATGAAAATTTAAATTTTTTAAAAATTAAGAATAATTTGTAATACTCTTCCAATCTTAAGGGCTCAAATGTAATTTATTTTTTTATCTTTTATGATTCTAAATGATCCTTTATAAGTATCAAAGAATATAAAAAATTATCTATTTAAGAATGTGATAATTTAAAATGTAGTTTATAAAATTTCATTAAGAGGATGGATTTATTTCTCGAATATTTTTAAAATCTTACATTTTGCAAATGATATCTTTTCTCATAATTATTTTTAAAATAGTTTCCACTCAATTCCTTAGAGATTCATTTATTAAGAAGTTTAATGGAGAAGTTTAAGGAGAGAAAGGAAAACCTCCATTTGGTTTTTATTGATTTGGAAAAAGCTTATGATAAAGTCTCAAGAAAAGTACTTTGGAGAGTTTTAGAAAAAAAAAATTTGCACGGCTTATATTCAAGTTATTAAAGACATGTATAAAGAAGCTGTTACTTGTGTACAGACACAAGGAAGTTTGACTAAGAATTTTTCTATTACAGTTGGATTACACTAAGCCTCGGCTTTAAGTCCATATCTTTTGCTTTGATTATGGAAGTCATGACGAGACATATCCAAGATGAGGTGCCTTGGTATATGCTCTTCGCAGATGATATTATTCTTATTAAGAAAACTAAAGAGAGAGCTAAAGCGAAACTAGAGCTTTGGAGGAATGCTCTAGAATCTAAAGGTTTCATCTCAGTAGATCAAAAACTGAATATATAGAGTACACATTTAGTCAAAAAAGAAATACTTATACTGAAAATGTGACAATTGGTGATCAAATTGTCAAGAAAAGTGAGCACTTTAGATATCTTGGATTAATCATACAAAATAATGGTGAAATAAATAATAACGTTATTAGCAGAATTCAAGCAGGATGGGTAAAATAGAGAAATATTTTTAGTGTGTTGTGTGATAGAAAAATCTCATCCGGAATCAAAAGTAAATTTTATAAAACTGTAGTAAGACCAGCGATGATATATGACGCTGATGAATGCTGGCCTGCAAAGATGAAACATATAAATAAAATAAATATTACAGAAATAAAAATGCTAAGGTGGATGTGTGAATATACACGAAAGGATAGAATGAGAAATGAGTATATCCGAAAGAAAGTTAGTGTTGCACCAATTGAGGATAAACTTAAAGAAAGTCAGCTTAGATGATTTGGATACCTAAATCGTAAGCCGATTGAAGCTCCAATTAGAAAAATTGAGTTATTAGATTTTGCCCATATATAAAGAGAAAAAGAGAGACCAAAAAAATATGGCAAAAAACTATAAGAAGTGATCTTAGTTACTTAAACTTATATAAAAATTTGGTAACTGATAGAGTGTAATGTAAACAAAGAATTCATATAGCCGACTCCACCTAGTGGGATTAAGGTTTGGTTGTTATTGTTGTTGTATAAGGTTTAGTAATTTATATTTAATCAATTTTACAAGATAATGAAATATATTTTATATGATTTTAAAAACATATTCATGGGACAAAAATGTAAATAAAGTAAATTTAGGTGCCCGGAACAAATATTGTCGGAGCAGTTGGAGAGGCGATGTCGAACTCAGGTAGTTATACTGCACCTCCATGGGCTGAATAACTAACGTGGCACTGGAAGTAATAGAAAGGATGAGAAAAGGGCGATTTATAAAATAATTTTTTTTTTAGCTTTGGATTAGGTTAAGTAAAGCGAAGGTGTAGAGTAACAGAACTGCTGCTAACATTCGCAGTTAGGTGGCTGTTGGGGAGTTCATTAGCCTGCCAGCTTTGTCGGCAAGTCCACGTTAATAAGAGAACGTAGGTTGTGGACCAAAAAACAGGACCGATTATTGTTGGCTAACCACGTGGCAAACCTTGTGGGATCAATTAATTGGTATTATCTTTTTTTGATAGAGCAATTAATTGGTATTATCGGCTCAAAGTTTGGAGCACGTGATAACATTTTAGGTTCTCATTGAGGTATTATTTTTTAGTAAAAATAAAAAATATATTAATTCATAAATTTAATAAAATTTTAATTAATTTAATTAAAAAATATGTATAATATGAAATAAAATTAATTATAATATTAAAATTTGAGTTAAACATGAAATAAAATAAATTTTCTAGTTATATTAAAAAAAATTATATGAAATTTGAAGTTTTTTTTTGAATTTTCTAGTTATATTTAAAATATAGTAAATTGAAAAATTGTGCCGCGATTAAATAAAAAAACTTGGTTGAGACTTTCAAAACGTAAACGTCCTTCAAGATTATTTTTATCAATATTTTATATTTATTTTATATTATATATAAATTTAAATATTAAAAATTAACTTTATTTTTATATTATCACAAAGTTCAATTTTAGATTTTAACTTTATTTCATAATTTACATATATTTTAATAAAATAAAATAATTTTATTTCACATTAAATATAATATTTAATAATAAAATAATTTTATTTTACATTATAACAATAACAATCAAACTTTTATTCTATTAGGTGGTGTCGGCTACATGAATCTCTCATTTTCATTATATTCTATCAAATAGTAGGTCCTCATTTATCTTCAAATATGTGAGATCTTTTCTGATAGTTTTTTGCCGTATTTTATTTAGTCTTCTTCTTCTTCTTTTAAAATAAATAAAATTTAATAACTTAATTATTTTTATTAGAGCTTTCATCAGCATATGATTTATATATCTAGACTATTTAAGCCGATTCTTCTTGAGATCGACCTCAATTAAAGCTATCCTAAACTTCTCGCAGATATACTCAGTTCTCACTCTTTCTTTTCGTTTATACCTACTTATGTACCTTAGCATCTTCATTTCTGTGATACTTATTTTACTTATATATTTTTACTTTGTGGGATAGCATTCTACATCATATAATATTGTTAGTCTTACGATTATTCTTTAGAATTTACCTTTGAGTTTAAGTGAATTTTTTTTATCTCACAATATAGTAAAAGCATTTCTCAACTCTAGCCTTCCTGTTTGAATTTTGTTGATAACATCCTCCTCTATTTTACTATTATTTTGTATAATTGATCTAAAGTATTTAAATCGCTCTCTTCCCGATAACTTGATCATCAATAATCATCTCACCAATACAAGTGCTTTTATCTTAACTAAATTTACACATCATATATTTAATTTTTGATCTTTTAAGATAAAAACTTTTAAATTTTAAAATATTTTTCTATAACTTTTAAATATATATATATAACTAATTTTTATATTAAAAATTATCTTTAGAAATGATAGTTAATTGTAAGCTATAATTTAAATATCAATTATACATGATAATTACATATTTACGATAACAGAAAGTACAATACATAATGTAGCATGCATTCTATAATAATAAAAATAACATTTTAATGTTCAATATAAACAAAATAGTTATAACAAAAATATAAAGCATTGACTAAATAAACAAACTAGAAAACTATCTAAAACATTAATTTTTAGCAACATCTTCTTTAATGGTTCACATAATCAATCCTTTCAGAGCATTAATATCAAGTTCCTTCAAAGCTACAATGTCTGATTTTATCTCCATGATTTCTTTTTTTAATTGTAAATTCTCTTCAAATAATTTTTTTTTTCAGAATCCTGTTGCATATTTATTTTCTTGACTCCTCTTCCATAACAAGTAATATGTGAATGAACATGGGGACCAAAACAATGCTCTACAATCTCCAAATAAGATGCATTTGGTTGTGCAGATGTTGCTGCTACTAACTATCCTACAATAAATAAATAAATAGATATTAATTTTTAATAAATTATACTGAAAGTAATATATTTTTACATATTTTTTAATTGAGTCTTCATCAATTAACTTATCTCTTTTCTTTCTTGTCTCATAGAATATTTCGGCTGGATTTGGTGGATATCCATAAGGTTCACCCTAATACACAAACAAAAAGTGAATATAAAAAAAATTTTAAATAGTCAAGACAATAATTGAAAGTTTACCTCTTCAAACATAATCAATCTAAATGGCTTGCTTCCTGTTCGATGTATAGCTCTTCGACTTTCTCTATTTTTTTTATTCTATCTGCTCAGCTTCTAAAAGGAGAAAATAAGTTAGATAAATAAACAATAAAGAGAATAATTGGCGAATTATCTTATATATACATATATTCACATACACGTTTTTTCATTAACAGCAAATGCATTCAAATGACTAGCTTCATATTTTAGGACTTCAAATGAATCCAAATGAATTCGTAAATGTAACCGGATTCCAAATACCTGTGCATTGTTTCAAAATATTATGTAATCGGATTCATTATATCTAAAGAGTTATTGAGAAATGGTTTGCTGACACCTATGTCCAATTTAAATTTTGCTGAAGATGATGATGTTTTTGGGATTAGGGCATCTACTATCAAGGCTGACTCTCTTCCTCTACTTCCATCTTCATTGGTTATAGCAGTATTGCAGGAAATTGCTCGGAGGTGAGAATCACAGGTATTCTGAGTTTAATTTGAGTTTGAGTGCTGCTGTTTTACTGAACCCAATGCTAAGGCCTCTTCTTTCTTTTGTTTTTGTATTGTATACCATTTAGATTGAGTTTAGGAATGTTACTGGAACTAGCAAAGTTTTGCACTTTACTAAACCATACAAATGAAAAAAAAGATTAACACACAACAGAAATACACTTTCATTGATAGTTTTCTAAACCATACAAATGAAAAAAATTAATAGGGAAAATTTCTAAACACACTTTCATTGATAGTTTTCTAGATTAACACACAACAGAAAATATTTTCTAAACCATACAAATGAAAAAAAAGATTAACACACAACTGAAATAAGTTTTACCTGAAATTATCGACTTGAAAAATAATTTTTTACAAGCTAATTCCGCTCTCTCATTGATAAATATTTAGGAACCTTTGCAAGAGCTTCCTGTAGAGTTTTTCGTTTCAAATATTTTCTATTCAAATCCGCCCTCCAATTGCTCCATAAATAACGTATGTGGGACAACACATTTCTTTTTCGCTCCTCCATGCTGTCAAAATTATATTTTGCCTATGTATAGTCAATATAGCAAAATTTAAGAATAATTATATGAATGTAATTAAATATAGTTAAGAGATAAACTGAACTTATAGTTACACGTAGCCACATTTTCTCTTTTTTTGAGTTTGGTATCTCTTTCCAACTTGGGACTGTAATAGGGCAAATTTTGTATTCGTTCCTTACAATATCATGACTAAGAAAACATATGAAATTTTTCGTTATTGCTCTATTCATATAAAAATGTACTTGAAGCTTCTTTGTCTTTACAACTACGTCTTGATCATCATTTTTAGTTTTCTTTTTTTTCTTCATTTCATCAACTGAATTGATGCCTGAAATTTGCAATTAAAAAAGAGTAATTATCTAATTTATAGACTAAATCATAAATTTAAAGAATATAATAACATCACTATTATCTTGAATCTCTATGTCATCCACCCCTTTGTCATATTGTTTTTCAAAAAAACTAGCACTTGGAACTATTTTCTTCTCTTTAAAGTCATCGTACTTTATTTTGCTCGTAGTATTCTCCATATTATATGCTAACTCATACAAATTAAAGAATATGTCCTGACTTTCACTATTGATGCACATAACATATGAGATTATATTTAAAAATGAACAATAGTTGATGTAAAGATTAAGTCTTACCTCCATATTGCATAGACTGTCTCTCGAAAAATTTCAAACTCATCATTTGTGAACCAATTCGTATTGATCTATAAGAAAAGCAGAATGTATACTAATTATTATCAATATATTAAAATTACCATTCATTAGGAACACTAATACCATGTTGATACATACCACAGTTTTGTAATCATGCATCTTTATTTAATTTATTTGACGATAAAGTCATAAATTTGTATATGTAAAAAAGAACAAACATACCACAACTCGTATCATCGTTTTGTTGTGGTACCTATATGAGATAAACACTTTCATATGTCAATTAAAACTTAACACATAATAAACTTATCATGAAATGAAATACAATTTAAAGTACAAATATTGGGCTAAAGAAGTGGAATGCTTGATATATACTCTACTGGTTCTCTTCTTCCATTAAGATCAAACATATCAATAACAAACTTATAATCTTAATATAATTAGTACCAAAAATATCATGATTAATACATTATTTGAACTATTGGAAGAAAAACAAATGCATTTACCTTCGAATTTGAACTTATAAAAATTCTTGATCAGATAATTGTCTCAGTGAATTTAATAAAAATATGACAGAATCATTTTCAAATCCATCATTTAACCCAACATATTATACGTAAATACCAATGATTCCTGTAAAAATATTACACCAAATAATTATAAAATAGTCTATGATTAAAAAAAATTATACAAACTATAATAAGTTATTCATACCACTTAACAATAGGAATGAAGATATATTACTTATCAAATATTTGAGGACCCTCCCGAATCCATTTATGTACCTTAGAGCATTGCGCAGGCACAGTTGAATTAAAAAATCATAATGAATCCATACAATATACTAGATTTCTCATTTTAGGTGTGAATGTACACAACAAATGCCTACATTGAGAAAAAATGATAAATAAATGACATAATAATATAACATATTTAATATAGACAACTTACCCAATCACTGTATCAAACATTTTTGAGTCCACTTTCAATGTTGAGCTTCCTAGGCTCGTTGTTATTTGGGCACTCAACCTCATCTTTCAAAAGTGCTATATCATCAAATCACAATAAAAATATTAGTACATATTGTCAAAGTAAATATAAAAAGTATCTATATGTAAATGAAAAATAAGTAGATATAATAAAATGAAATAAATAAAAAGTTATAGTACAAAAGAAAGTATAAAATATATTAGTAATTAATTTACTATGCAAGAAAAAAAAATACCTCAACTTATAACTTTATTATTTTTGCTTTTTATCTAGTTTTATAAGCTCATGTCTCCTCTTCTTATGCTTGGGACTAATAGCATCCTTAGCTTCATTTAAATTATCTTGTTCTTCACTAGATTTCATGTTTGTAATACTTTCATGAGTATCCATGTCCAATGTTCTAATAACAATATTCCAACCTTTGTTTGCAATGTCAGGAACATATAAAACTTTTGAAGCTTGATAATCTAGCACAAAAGGTTCATTTGTCTTTAATAGTGTCTGAAAATTCACGCTAACATATCCATATTTATTGACCTTAATATCTTTTTGAGGTTTGTGCACATCACACCATTCGCAACGAAGAAGAGTAACCTTTTGCGGACCAATATAATCTAATATAAATATTTCTGTTAAAATACCAAAGTAATCTACTTTCTCATTATTATTTTCAATTTCACTGACTACGAGAACACCACTATTTTGTGTTTTAAGATCTCTATCATATGCATTTATATGAAAGCGACAATCATTAATGATAATTCCTCTGAAAGATTTCACATACTTAGATGGACCCATAGCCAAACACATCAAGTCTTCAAGATAATTATCCTCAATCATTTTATGTTTAATCTAATTCAAATATATAAAAGCACATTAGTTAAATTATGATAAGAAATATAGAATTCTTTTTTGAAAATTATAAATAAAAAAAATTCAAACTTACTTTAGATTCAAACCAATCACTGAAAATAATGCTCTTCTCCTCAAGCTGAATGTACTCTCTATTAAATGGTAAATACTGAGAATTAAATTTTATAAAAATACTAAAAATTATATGGCATAAAGAGTTAGAAATTTATTGATAATATGGATAAATTTCATCTATGTTCTTAAGTATGTAAGAATATGCCTGCTCCCATTCAACGTCATCCAAAATCTTTGCTTTTCCCGCACCAATTGTCCATCCATCTTGCGTAAAAACTGATAAACTACCACTGGTTTTCATAATGCTTTCATCGTTATTTCTCTCTGTTCAATTGTATTTAGTTTCAGCACTGTTCAAATAGCGTGCACACAAATCCATACACTCTAATGCAATAAATCCCTCTGCAATTGAACCTTCTGGTCTTGCTCTATTACGAATTAAACCCTTTAAAACACCTAATTGTTATTCTGTTGGAAACATCCAACGAAACTGAATAGGTCCTGAAATCAATGCCTCTGTTGCCAAATGTACCAGTAGATGCATCATCACATCAAAAAAGGATGGTGGAAATTCTCTTTCAAGCTTGCACAATATAAAAGGAATCTTAGATTCCTGAAGCTTCTCAACATCTAAATCTTAGAGCACAAAATGAAAAAAAAATATGATAACTCTGCAACTGGCTCTTCAATTTTATCATTTAAAAGATTTTGTATGGCTAGAGGCAAAAAATGCTTTAAGATGATATAATAATCATGGCTTTTCAATCCAGATATTTTACGCTCTTTAATGTTAATAGAATATGATATATTTAAAGAAAATCCATTGGAAACTCTTAATTCCTTAAAGAATTCACAAAATAAGCGTTTGTCATCTGTTGATAAAGTGTAAGGCGCATGAGGTAAGTGAAGGTGCTCTACACGTTTTTGCAGATGCAAGTCAGAACGTATTCCCATATATTGTAAATCAAGGTGACTCTTGATATTATCCTTGCTTTTACCATGTAGATCCAAAAAAGTACCCAAAAAGCTTTCTTCAATATTTTTTATAATATGCATTACGTCTAAGTTATGTCATAGTAACAAAACACTCCAATAAGAAGTTGAAAAAATATACTCTTTTTATTCCAATTACCTCCCCTGAGCTCATGAGATATTTTTCCTTTTATTTTAGGATCTTTGCTTAATATTTTTCCTTCAAGGTCTACCACTTGATCTAATATTGTATTTCCATCAACATGTGAAGGTGGTAATCCATATTCTTTAGTGCCATCAAAAGAACTACTATCATTATGCCATTTGTGACTCCAAGGTAAAAAATGATGATGTACCATATAACATTATTTTTTACTGTTAGGAAGACGTATAGAGTGTGTACTTTTCAAATACACTGGGCAAGCTAATTTACCTTTTGTGCTCCAACCTGAAAGTATGCTATAAGTAAGAAAATCACTGATAGTCCACAGTAATATAGCACGTAAATTAAAGTATTCTCTAATTGATGCATCATAAGTGTCCACCACCACTTTCCATAAATTATTTAATTATTCAATTAAAGGTTGCAAATAAACATTTATCGCATCACCTGGTCCTTCTGGGCCGGGTATAAGCATTGATAATATCAAATTGGATTGTCTCATGCATAACCATGGTGGTACATTATATGGTATTAAAATCACTGGCCAAATGCTGTATGATTTTTTAGTATTAGTAAAAGGTTGAAAACCATCAGCTGCAAGTCCAAGCCTCACATTACGAGGTTCTTTTGCAAAATCCTCGAACTTAAAAACCACAAACTTTCATGCATCAGAATCAGCTGGATTTCTTAATTTATTATCATTGAGCCTTTCATCAAAATGTCATCTCATTTCTGGAGCTGTTTTTCGACACATAAAATGCCTCTGTAATCTAGGAGTCAAAGGAAAGTAACGCAAGGTCTTGATGGCTATATTTTTACCACCTGGTTTGAGCTTTATCTCGCCAGTATGTTTGCTATTCTTCCATCTAGAACTCCCACATATCTTGAAATGATTAGCAAGAGTATCTTCTTTTCAAAATAGCATGCAAGGACATGCATCAATTTTTTTATAACCCATTCCAAGATTGTTGATCACTTTTTTAGCTTCATCATAATTGTTAGGCAATTTTGATCCCACTGGTGATAAAAAGTCATTCAACCACTCAAGCAACATTGAAAATGACTTATTGCTGAATTTCAACTATAAAAATTAACTTTATTTCACAACCAATACAAATATGAATATTAGAATTGAAAGTATTTCATATTTTATACACTTTCTAATATTAAAGTAAATTTTTCTTTCATTAAATTTAAAAAATAAAATATTTTTTTCTCTTGTCTAAAAAAGAAGCTCGAACCAAACAAGGCCTTAATATTAGGAGGTTTGAAATTAGGCCTATAATAGAATATTCTTTAAACAACCAATTATATTTAAAATAATATAAAAAATAAATTACATTGGAAAATATTATTTTAATTTTTTAAGTAAATTGTAAAGAATTTTTCTCCAATATTACATTTAAATATTAATGTTAGTGACATATTGCATATTAAAAAAATTCAAAAAATTAGAAAAAATTAATTTTTATCATCATGCTATAATATTTCTAATGAAATCCTATTCTAACATCTAAATAATTGAAAAATTATCTCTTTGAAGAATTTCTCTCTCTATATATGATGGAATTTCTCTTACAAGCTCGTGGTAGGGGAGTTGTTATTGATCCGATTTTGAGTCAAGTCAATACCAGCTTGAAATCAGATCAATCACATCTCAATCGACTCAAAATCGCTTGAAGTCGATTGGGTTCGACTTCGAGCCTACTCGAGTCGATTCCAATCAATTTTGAGCCGACTTCGAGTCATTTTTGAGCCAGCTTGAAAAAATAAAATTTCGATCCGGCTCGAGATTGGCTTGGTTTATAATATATATGTATATATTATATAACATCTATATATTATATTATATATATATAATATACACATAATATATATTATATATTTAATATATATTTTAATTCGAGTTGAGCCTAGTCAGCTCGAAATCATTACTTAACCGAACTTAAAATTTAGTTTGAGTAATTTAACTAGTTGGACTGCTGATTTTTTCAGAGAAAGAAAAATTGATTACTAGCATAAAATAAATTATATATAATTCTTTATATAGATTAATTACTTAAAAAAGCTTTATAAAAATTAACAAATAATATTTATTTTTTAAAGGGAATTTATATTTGTGTAACTGCCTTATAAAAATAATTTCCAAACCTCCGAAACATGGTATTCCCGTTACTGCGACTCGCCATATTCCTTCAGTTCATCACCCGTCAACCTTGATCTCTGCTTCTCCCATTCCCCCAGCCCGCTGGCCTCTCAACCGCAACTGTCAACCTCTCATCCCGTCAACCTCGCCGTCGGCCTCTCTGCCCTCAGCCACAGCACATCGGACTCATCCCTAATGCCTATTGGAATTGTGCCCTAGGTTTGCTCTCTCAGTTTCCCTCTATTGGAATTGTACCTTAGATAGCATTAGGATCATTAGGCATAAGTTCACAGTATCACCATCGCCACACACAGAGCAGCCAGCCATCAAAGTCAGATAAAATATATGAAAGAATTATTTAGTATACACTTCTTATTAGCAACGTGTTAGCAAAGCCAATATTTACATTTGACATTTGTATGCAACAATTGATTGCATGAAAAATAACAAGATGACTGACTTTCCTGGTGGCTGCAATATTTCTCATGTCTTGTATATTTTCTTATGAGAAGGTAATTGTGGGGTACCGCCTAACTCCAGTTTCTCACGTTTTTTTTAATCATGTTTGATGAAGTGGCTGTTAGTATAGTGAAATACAAGTTTGTGAAGGTGGTTGCTGTTTAGGTCTATTTTCATTATGGTCATTGATTTCATTAAATCATTCATGATAAATGAATCAAATCTTCTGCTCCTAAAATATAAAATATAAAAGAAAAAATAGTGCAGTGAATAGTGGTGTCACGCATCTGTATAAGCAGAAATCATGTAGGGAAAAGAAAAGGAGAAGGTAGAGGTTTCTATGCAAATCAAATATTTTACCTGTTCTAATTGCTGATCACTGTACAAATTCTGATTTTTTTGCTCTTTCAACAATAAACTTAAAATGCTATATTATAAACAATCTATGTTCCTTTGATTTGAATCATATTAATTCTGAAGTCATGAGTTTTTTTTCAAGAAATTAATAAAATTGGATGTAGAATTGAGGAAGTTGTGTTATTATTTTATTCAGTTCAAGTGCATATTAGTTTAGCTTTGCATACTCATAATAAAAAAAATTATTTCAGTATTCACGCTCTTCACTTTCAGTTTTTCATGTTTAATATACATGATTGGACTTTTCATATGAAATATTTTATCATTCTCTTTCCAAAAAAACTCTATGCTTTTTTCTTTTTTAACTCTAGTTTTTATTGAAATATTATAAACAAAATTCTATGCTTTTATGCTTGCATTGTTTTGATTTTTGAATAAGCAAGGCAAAGGCTTGATATTTTTGAATATAACAGATAATTAAATATTTCATTTCTCAGAGTTCTATGGACTGTAGCCTCTTCTTCTTCACCCTCTTCTTCCTTTGATTTGATTTTTCTTATCTATTTCTTCTCCTTTTTGATCTTTTCTTCTAATCATCTTCAACATTATCATAGGATTGTAAGCCTGCTGCTGTTGTCGACCTTCGCTTGTGGCCACAAACGACACTGATTACTAGTTTTTTTAAATTGACTTTTATCTTATTGCCTTGTTATACAGTTGCAGTTTGACAACCTAGGTAATCTTTCAACTATTTATTTTTTAATGTCATTAATTTTTTTGGGTTCCGAGTTATTAGACAAGCATGACACATTTAGCTAATTTTTTTTTATCTTATTGATTTACTTTTTTATTTTATCTCTGCTAAGTTGTTATATTTGTTATGATGTTAACTTAGTTGTGAATTTCAACATATCTTTTGTAATTATGCTATTTCAATTCTGTGATGAATAAAGTATGCTTACTGTGATGCTGATATTTTCTCTTGAATTATGCTATTTTAACTTATTTTTCTTCAAAATTTCTAAGATTTATAAATATTAGAGTTAGATAATATCATCTAATTAGTTCATCTAAATCTTGTGATTTTTTCCTTTTCTTTTAATAAACTTTTGTTTTATGATTCTTTAACATTCATAAGTTTTAGTTTTTTGTGTTATTCATGCGTTGACAGATAGTTTATTATACTTAATTTGTTGATATTTTGGATATATAATAGTTTTCATGTAGATGATAAACAATTAACTTTGGCTAAGTACTTAATTTTGCTACTTTTCTTTGATGTGAAATGAATAATATTTAATCTATCTTATACATATTAAGCGAGCCTATCCTTTATTGAACCTAACTCAAAATGAAATTCGAGATATAATATTGGCTATATATAGTTTGCTTAAAAGCCATCATTTTTGTAATGGTTTTTAATATTCTACCAAAGCTCTATTTTCAAGAATTATTGATAAAAAATTTGATATGTAAAATATTGATTTTTGATAGATGTTCTCAAAACTTAATATTGCTTCTTTTTGGTTACTTTTTAGATTATATAATATGTTATAAACTTCTTTTTTTTTTCAAATTATATTTTATTTAAGTCATTATTTCTTTCTGCACATGATTTCTATATATTTTATTCTTTTCTTTTTTTGGATGTTAAAAAATTATTAATATTGCAGGTTTGCATTTGAATTTATTTGATTCCATTCTAATTCATATTATGGCTTTTGATAAAAAGTGGATGGCACATTCAAAAAGTGATAGATTAAATAGTGCTTATAGTGAAGGAGTTGAGAGTTTTCTATAATATGCTTTTAGTAAATTTGGCGACTCTATCAATATTCGTTGTTCATGTGTAAAATGTCAAAATCAAAAGAGCATTTTCCTTGATGAGATTAGAATACACTTTATAGCTTATGGCATAATGATGGATTATGCTATTTGGTATCACCATGAAGAGAATTTTGACGATATAGATGAGTTTCATGAGAATTATGATGAGTTTACAGATAATAAAGACGAAGAATTTAATAAAAATATTGAAGTACAAGCTCTAATGCATGACATGTTTCAGAATAGAATCCATCCAGAAACATATTAGCGAGCCTGCTTCAATGAAAACTTCTGAAGAGATGCCCACTCTTGAAGCAAAAAGGTTTCACAATTTAATGAATGAATTGGAAGAAGATGCATATAATATGTCAAACTGCTCTAAGTTGACTGCATTGGTGAAACTATTACATCTTAAAAGTATGTTAGCTAAAAAAATTATCTTGAACTAAACGAGGCTTAAGTGATAGCGGACATCGTAGATTAGAAAGATAGAGGCTACTACTTGTCCGTTGTTGATTGACAAATAGAGATGTTACCGATCCGATTTCGAGCAGAGCCAATATTTGCTTGAAATTGGATCGATTACATTTCGATCGACTCGAAGTTGATTGGGTTCGACTTCGAGCCAGCTCAGTCGATCTAATCGACTTCGAGTCGATTTTGATTCATTTTCGAGCCGGCCCGAAAATAAATCAAATCTCTTTTTCCTTTCTAGCCGATCTCGAGATCGGCTCGATTTATAATATATATATATATATATATATATATGTATATTATATAACATATATATTATATTTAATATATATTATGTACATATATTATATATATTATAATATAAAATATATTTTAATTCGAGCTGGATCGTGCCGAGCCGACCCCGGCTCAAAATTATTACCGAGCTGAACTTTTGGCTCGTTAGTCGACTCGTTTAGATCGACTCGTTTTTTTATTTGATCTAAAATCAATTCAAGTTTCGATCGATTTTCGATCTTTTATCCATATTAGCACCCTTATTGACAAAGGCATGGCCAAGAGTGTGCTAAAAGAAGGCAGGCTGCAAAAATTTCTATATGGAGAGGTAGGGCTGTTATCGATTCGATTCTGAGCCGAGTCAATACTGGCTCAAAATCGGATAGATCACATTTCAATTGACTCTAAATCGGCTCGATTTAATATATATTACATATACATATATTATACATATATATATTATATACATAATATATATTTTAATTCGAGCCGGTCTCGAGCAAGATCAAGCCGAGTCTATCCCGGCTTGAAATTGGTTCGAAATTATTATCGAGCCGAACTTTTAGCTCGTCTAGATCGACTCGATTTTTGATTTGATTAAATTTCATGTCAGTTCTACGACGATTTCATGCCAAGCCCAGTAATGTATTCAGTCATCTTCTCGTTTTCTTTTGATCAACAGCTTCCACCTTGGAATCTCCTAAATTTTTATTCAATCTCGACACAAAATTAAATTAAAAGTTTTTTATTCAATCTTAATTCAATCCAAAGAATAAACGAGAAGAGTTCGATCCGATCTTGATCCGAGCTAGGTTTAGCTCATTTGTTATTGATTCAAATTTAATTCGAGTCAAAATCGATCCTACTTTCTATTACTTTTCGATCCTTTCAGATTTTATGAATAAATATGTTTGTTCATTCAATTAGTTTAAATTATAAAATAAACATAATTTGAATAAAGATTATGAAAAAAATTCTAATGAAGTATTCTATTAAATTACTGTAAAAAATTAACATACTAAATTCAGTTACATATATAAATATATATATATATATATATATTTTATTTTTTAAAATTAATTTGATTTCGAGACGTCTTAATCTAATTCTATGTCGGCCCAAAATTGGATTGATAATATACTCGAGCCAAAAAATAATGGCTCATTTGAATTGAGTCGAGCTCGATTTAATCCAAAATCTGATTCAAATCTCGAGCGATTTTCGATCTTCGAGCAAAATTAACAGCCTTAATAGCTAGTAAGGTGGTTGATAGGTAGTATTATAACACGATTCCACCATGGGTCACGACCTAACCCAAACTCTAGGACTATGACCTATCACTAACCCTAGTTTCGACCAAAATTAACTATTTTTAGGCCAAACCTATTGATAATAGAACTAGGTCCACCACATGTCTAATTACATTTTTGTCCCATTTTTTGTTATCCAATTTAAAAGAATAGGCACTTAGTTGGACTTAAGTCCCTTATTAATAGGTTATTTAACAATTAACTATTTAATTCAAGTCCAACAATTAATGAATAGGCCTCGTTTGAGTCGAGCTTTTTTTTTATAGAAAAAAAATATTTTATTTTTAAAATTAATGAGAAAAATTTATTTTAATATTAAAAAGTATGTAAAATGTGAAATATTTTTAATTTTAATATTTATGTTTGCGCTGAATATGAAATAAAATTAATTTTTATAATTAAAATTTATATTGGGTAAAGAAATTACCTTAAACAGCTTAAGAGCATTTATTAAGCTCCTCAAGATACACATTTTCATCAAATCTTATCCAATTTTGAGTTGACTTAGTAGGTCAATTAGATGATCAAAATTTTCGGATAATTATTTAGAATTTTTCCGAGTTTTTTTGATTTAATACACTTAAGGTGCTAAGATTTGGTTTTTTTTTCGATGGATTTGTTTCGATTAAGAATTTTTCACTTAGATTTTAATCTTTTAAAAAAATTTCACTTAAATTTTTAGAATTTAAAATAAAATCTTAGAAGCAAAAAAAAGAGAACTTAATTGGTTCCCATAGTTTTAATTAGAGATCTAAATCAAAATTTTTTAAAAATATAAATTAAAATATAATTATAAATAAATAATTGAGACCTATTAATAATTTACTCTCATTAATATAATACGTTAATAACTAAGCTCCGTGCTATCTGCGGAGCCATTATATTAATTTTTTTAGAATTATTCATTATATTAATTTTTATTTTTATTTTTGAAAACTTTGTCGTCGTACTCTGCATGCCTGCATATGTCGCACCTTGTGATTGGTTGTCAAATGGATCAAACCCCGAGCCTAATAATTTTTGAAATCAATTGAGACTTGAGAGTACTATAAAGTGAAGCTTGAGAATGGTTGAAGTTATGTTTTCAGCAGTGAAAATAAATTCTTTTACTATTAAAAAAAAATACAATTATTATGTATGTGAGATTACAAAAAAAAATTATTAAAATATCTATATTATCTCTAATTTATTGTTTATCTAGATTAATATTTACATTAAAAAATAATAATTCAACGAGTTCCTTTGCATGCTATGTTTCACCACTAATATTGAGGTGCTATATAGAATTCATTTAATTCCGTGTTACATTTACTAATTAAATCGAACATTTGCCCTTAAATTGAGATTTAGTTTTGAATAAGAAATGATGAGATATTCGAGCTCGTGATCATGAAATCGCAAAAACTAGTAAACGACACGACATAGGAAACTAACGATCTTCCTTCACTGGGATCTCATTGGAATCGAAAGTTTATTCGGGTGACCTTGTTATTAATTTTAAAATCGCGACATATAGTTAATTAGTTTCTCTAATCTTAGGAACCTAATTATAATATATCATAATATTTTATATGCCTAGATAGCATATTAAATAATTTACATTCCCTCACCCTTGCAATCAATAGGGAGTATTGTAGAAGTGAAGCTTGAGGTTGCCACCTTCCAAAGATTTAAAGTTTTTTGTCACAGCCTTTTTCCCACTTCTATATTTTATCACCAAACCATCATCAAAATAAAAAAAAATAAAAAAAAATAAAAAAAAATAAAAAAAAAAATCTATCACCAAACCCCATGTGAGTTCTCAATTTAAATTTTGCTAGAATTCTTTTATTTATTTTCTCATTATCATAAATTTTTTCATTTCATTTAAAAATTACAGTACTGTAATTCAAAATTGAGATCTCCTGATACTCAAATAAACTCTTTTCCTACAAAACTAAAAGAACACCACAATATTACTGAATTAATACTCAAATAACTCTCGAGTTCACGAAAAAGTTATCAAAATATTTATATATTTGTCACTAAAAAATGTATCTTTGTCTAATATATAGAGTTCTTCTTTAAAAAGTTAAATTACTCGTCTCTCAAAAAATGCAATAATTGTTACGCTTAAATAATTAAGTTAAACACAGTTAAAATAGTTTGACAATATTCATTTATCGTGTTATAAAGATTTGTTTATATAAATATAAACAAATATAAAACATAATTTCAACTAGAAGGAGAGAGGAAGAAAAAATTTATAATTGTATTATAAAAAAAATGCTCATGGATCATTTGTGAAAAATAAAGAAGAGAAATTCTTGAAATCATTAAATAGTGTAAGAATTAAGACTTTATTGTTGTTTAAAGCTAGTGAATTGAACTATTAAACACAATGACATTTTTGTATTTATTTATTTTAAGTAGAAGCTTAATAATTAAGAAATTATAATTCTCTAAAAAAATGCTATATAATCATAATACTAAAATTAGTCATAATTTAGAGTATTAATTTACTAAATTATCTGATATAATTCGGTGAATTAAAGTTTTTAATTGTCAATGATTGAAGATATATCATAGGACTCTATTATATAATTGTAATTTCAGAATAGAAATATGAAATTTTCAGCTCAAGAAAATAAATTTTAAAGATTTATATATATATATATATATATATATATATAGATAGATATTATGCGACAACAAATGATTAATGATCATTTAATATAGTTATATATTTATATATATATATATATAATTATATATAAATATTTATAATTTTGTTCATTTTGTTGATATAGAAAACTCAAGACAAAATCTCCTAATTATTCCAAATTATAGGGTCTATTTGATTGACCGTGGTTTCAAGTAAGACGAAGTCGATTTAATAAAATTAATTAGCCAAACGATTCTAATTCATCCTATAAATCTAATCCGTTTTAGAAGCGTGAAATGGCTTCGAGGCCACGAAGCCGAAACCACCGAAAACGTGGTTTTAGATTCTCTATCGCTTTTTCTTTTTTCTCTAGTTTTTAGAAAAGCATATTTGGGGATAAATTAGGTATTTTCTTCATGGCTAAAATTAAGGGATAATTAAATCTCATAAATTTTAAAATTTAAAAAATAATAACAAACTATCTTTTGACTCATAATCACATCTCTTAAATATCTTAAATTTTGATATATATTTTCGTGAGAATTTTAAATTAATAAATATTTAAATAAATTATAAAATTTTGAATAAATATTTTTTATTTACTTTTATTATAAATTTATATATATTTTTTTTTATTTTTGAGATTTTATTGTGAGATGAAGTGGTTTCTAAATTAATATTCATTCAAACAAAAATAAATTAAAGTAGATTCAAAACTAATTTCAAGCTACTTTTCATCCAAACAGAATTTAAGTTTGAAACAAACTGCTTCACTTATCTGAAGTCGCTTCAAATTTTGAATCCGATTTTATTTATTTTGAATCCGAATTCACTGTCAAACAGGCCCGTAATCACTTATATGTAGATCTCAACTTTCTATTTTAAGGCTAGTAGCGATTGCAACACCCTTTTTTTAAGTACTCAATTAGGTCTCGCAGCTCAAAATATATTTCTTATAGACCCCAAGTGACTAAAAATAGTAGTTTACATGAAATTTTATTTATTATTCTACGAGTAGTAGTCTTTCTATCAATTTTTTTATTATTTAACTCAAAATATTTATACTGTTATTCATCTCTTTATTTTCTCTCTTCAAAATTTCTTTCGTATAATTCTGAATACTAAATTGGCTTCACACCTAACTCAACTTTTTTGCAAATTACACATATGACCTTATATCATTTGTATAGATATATTTATATTTTTTGCATTTATTTTGATTTATTTAGCATTAATGAAATCAATTTTTTTTAAGTCCATTCCATTCTTGATCATCTTGTTTTTAATTTATGTTGCTCTTTTTCTCATTTGATATTGATCTTAAATCAATTTAAAGAAAATTAAATAAAAAATAGAAAATCAAGTGAAGAAGAGTTCATAGAAAAACCCTAATTTTTTTTAATATCAATACCTTTTATTTTTATTTTTATTTTTTATTCTCTGTCTTTCTACTTTTATTTCTTTTTTTATTTTTTAAAATCAGCTGAATAAATCGAATTAGTTAAATCATTGAATATGTAAAATAAACTTGATTAGTGCTTATTAATTTTTTCATATTTTTCAACTCCATCATTTTTATTATTTTGGTAAATTAACAGCTAATTTGATTTATATTTTGTTAGTTTGATGGATAATGTATCAAGTATTAGATAAAGCATTTATTTTTTTAAATTTTTTATTCGTTATTTTATTTCTAGATTTAGTTTATTTTCTTAACAACTATTTATAGGACTTGTTTGGCGCGAGGACCAAATCAGGACCAAAGTAATACTAATTTAAAAAATAACAATAATAATAATAAATAAATTTTTTTAATCATTCTACATAAATTCTAAAATAAAAAAGTATTATTTTACTTCACATACTCAATAATTTTTAATAAAAATATATATACTTTATTTCACATTCTAGATCAAAATATTCGAATTGAATATTTTGGTCTAAGATGTAAAATAAAATTAATTTTTTATTGAAAATTATTGAGTATGTGAAGTAAAATAATATTTTTTTTATATTAAAATTCATGTAGAATGATTAAAATTTTTTATTTATGATTATTATTATTATTTTTTAAATTAGTATTATTTTGGTCCTGATTTAGTCCTCGCGCCAAACAGGGCTATAATATTCATAGAACTAAAATATTTGTGGTGTAATAATGAAGTCAGTTAGTTAAATCAATGGTTTAACTAATTAAATCAATTAAATGATAAACCGACCAACCGTCTAATTGAAATTTTAATTTAGTTTTGAAAATATTGATTTTTAATGAACATTGACTTAAAATTAACTAATATTTTTATTTTTTTCGTACTCTTCTCTCTTTCTTTCTATAATATAAGAAAGTATTGTATATTTAGCAACTCGAATATTTAGGTGGACAATCGGCTTTGCTACATACGTGGCAGGTTATGATTGGCTGCCCAAATATCAGTGAGTACAATAATTATAATTAATGATTTTAAAAAATTTAAAATCACTTATTCGCCAATTTGAAATAAAAGATGGCTCTGGTTGAATATTTGATATCTCAAAATATTTTACAGGATTGAAATGAAATTATCACTTTACTATTTGTATTTTTTTTTGAATTATTTATTATTTTTTATATTATTTTAATGAATATTTATTTATACACTTACGATGATGAATTTAGTCAAATTTTGTGACAGATTCTTGCTAATCTCGTTTTTCAAACTTGCTATTAATAGTGGGCCCTACGTCTGTCGTTTTTAGCGGGCCGTGGGCCACGTTCTTGGGCCTTTGCAAATCGCTATCGTAAATAACTTTACCCATTATGGGCATTTTCGTCATTCGTTAAACTGACATCACCGACGTGAGCAGTGTTTTGACAGAGATAATCCTTCAATGGCACAGTTGGTAAATGTGCGGAACTCCAGTGGTAGAGTCTTCACCTGGCCTTCTTTATTTGCTTGTTTTGTGCTCTCCAGCTTTTCCATGCTCCACTCTTCTGCTGTCTTTTCCTTCGGCAATTTCGGTAAATTCTGTCGGGCGGAGGCGAGCCGTTAGGGTTTTTGCTCCATAGATCAGGTAATCTCTCACTATCTGATTTCTAGCGTTCTGTGATTTGGACTTGATCCCTCTTGTTCGAATTTTTCTTGCATTTGAATTTGAGCCAGCGTGCTACCTTTTCTTGTCTCTAGGTCATGTTTTTAGATATGGAGGTCCGTCTTAAATGCTTTGCATGAAAAAGGTGCAATGTGCATCAGATCTCTAATTATTTGTCGAGGCTTTGTTGATTGGAGTGTTTTCGAGCTTTGGGTTGGATGCTTTGGGAGGTTAGGGCTTTTTCTCTATGGTGGCTTTTTGTTGCTTGGAGTACAAAAGCCTGAGCTGTAAAAGGATCGAGTTTTTGGATTGGGAGTGATTATCTATGCATTTCCTATGGTTGAATATGTGTGCAGGTTGAATGGATTTGATTGTGAAAAGTATGATTAGATGAGCTACACTGGGAAAGCTGTTGTTCTATCATTAAAAAGATCATTTTTTCCCCCTGTTGGTGGCTGTTTCTGCATGTTTTTTTAATAGACCTTGATGGATTTTTTTTATAATGTTTTCTTTATACGAGGAAGCAGTGTCATGGATGCAGTGCGTTTCTTCTCTTTGTGTTTGTAACATGCTTTGCTTGAGTGATATTTGAAGCATATTCATACTTGTTTTTGTGTTTAGGCAATATGCAGTACTTTGATCTTTATGTAGATGCTTATGTTGATGGATAAAAATGCTCTAAGTTGATCTTAAACGAATTAATTGGTTTAAGTGAACTCTTTGAACCTTTGAAAGCTCACAGATTGAGGTTGGGTTTGTTCCGATCCTTTCATCTTTTCCAATTCCTTTAAATCTTTTGAGGGGGCATTTTTCAATTGTAAAATTGTTAACATCTGTTTATTGACATACATCATCATATTAATGGGATCAATTTTTCATGTGTCTTTAAGGCCAAGGTTGGGGAGCTTTGTGGTAATCTCGGCATCTGTGGAAATCTCGGCATCTGTGGAAATCTCGGCATCTGTGGACTACAAGCTTGCTAAGAGGTCTTCGTGTCTTGTTTCCAAGGGCCATTTCAGTTAAAACCACATAAACAATGGTGGGAGAAATAGCTGAAAATGCAGTTCTGGATTATGCTATTTTTGAGATTTCATCATCAGATAATCGGTTAGTTTAGTCCTTCCATTTCCTATGCAAGATGAAGTGTACTTTGAGAAACGTTTACTTATCAAGCTACAAAGATATTGTTGCTCTAACATGTAAATGCCATTGACTCAAAATTCGTTTTTTTAGATTATCTTAGTTGACTCTGGTTTTGGTAATTACTACCGCAGTTATGATGCATATATTTGTAGCAATGGCAGTACAGAGAAACTAGTTAGCGGTCCTTTGGATCAGTTGATTGTACATTTACCTGAAGCAAGAGTAGCATGTTCCAAATCATCACTTGGAAGCTTCAAGTTGCAGGTGGACCAAAATGTTGATGGCACATCATGGTTCACCAGATTCACTTTAGTCAGGTATTTTTGTCAAAATTACTCTTTTTAATCGTTCTACTGATAGTTTCTGTGATATTAGTTTCTTAAGAAGCTCTATTTCCAGATTTTTGCATATTGTGAATGTGCCCAATGTACTAAAGCTTGCAAATTCAATTGAGAATGAAATTTCTCAACTGGAGGAAACCAAGAGATTTCACCTTGCTCTATATGCGAAGGTAGCTGCATGCTCTATAAAGAGAAAAAAACTTTTCAATGTTTTTATTCCCTGCTACAAGGTTTAAGCTATGAATTGACTTGGCAGGATCCTATGCATCGCTCTGGAGGGGGGGTGGCAGGTATGTTTAAAGATCTTTCTGGGGTGAGACTTGGACTTATTTGAAGTTCTACACGAACTTCTTGCATTTACAAATAGTTGAAATTTATCTGCTGACTTCATTTGTCATTTTTGCACAAGATCTTGGTTGATTGAAGCTCTGTATTGTAAATGACACTTTTTTTGTTATATACTTCTTTCAATTGTTTGGAGCTTTGTTCTACAACTGTTAATCTTGGTATGTAGATCACTTCCCTTTGTGGCTTTCTCACTATCATCACTAAGACTCTGAAGAGAAATGCTAAAACTCATTTGAGAATAATAAATTAAATTTCACTGCTTGTACGGTATGGTCATTACAAAACATCCTGAAAATTTGTTTGCAATGATTGACATTTCCTTCATTGATTTGTCTTAACATTTTTCAAGTTTTTTAGGCTCTGTTTTGTTGGAGGAAAAAAAAGATAATTTGAAAAAATTGTGAAAATTTTTGAAAAATATGTATGATGTGAAATAAAGTGATTAGCTATATAAAAAATTAGGGGTAATTCCACTTAAGCCCCTGAGGTTTACTTGACTTGCCACGCAGGTCCATAATTTTAAAAACATGCCAGACAGGTCCCCAAAATTTACTGAATAGTCATTGTGGTCCTTCCATGACGGTATCCGTTAGATGTTGATAAAATTATGAAAATACCCTTCTTACCCTTCCATATTTTTTATTTCCACCATTAGGGTTTTCCGATCGCGGGCGTCTACATGCTGCCCGCGGCGTCGGCGTCCGCGCGCAGGCCGCCGCGT
>JAEMOT010000695.1:214883-225170 GCA_019297695.1 Apostasia ramifera
AATTTTTTAATTAAAATTTTGATTTAATGGAATGTTTAACGGAAGATGTTAAATTGGACCTTATTGGAAGCTTTTTATAAATATTAAGGACCACATTGACCTATTCAGTAAGTTTTGGGGACCTGTCTGACATGTTTTCAAAATTGTGGACCTGCGTGACAAGTCGAGTAAACATCAGGGGCCTAAGTGAAATTACCCTAAAAAATTATATTGGATGTGAAATAAAGTAATTGTTTAATGTTGAAATTTATGTAGAATGAATGTAAAATATTATTTTATTTTTTTTAAAATAAAATAAGGTTTTAGTTGGTGGAAATTCGGCCTTAAGCATGAAATATTATCTAGATTCCTTATTTACCTGCTTTATCTGCATTCTTTATTGTATAATTAAAATGTTTAAATTTGTGAGAGCCTATTATTCTGGTTTCAAAAAAAGAATCATATTGTGTGTTTCCTTTGTTCTGATGTTTGATCTCTATTGTATCTGCATTGCAAACACTTCATCTTGTTTCTTGATCGATTTTTGTAGTTATATGATTACTTTATGGATATTGTCTAAGTATTCAAGTCTTTATTCAATGTCACAGATGTCAGCTGCTTGAATGACTCTGTTCTAACTCAACAAGTACATGCTTTTCCTTCACTTTTCCTTTCTCCTTCGGCTGTCGAGTTTCTTTCAATTGATTGATTCTTATGTGCAGGTGAAAGTAGAAACAGCATCATCAGATGCAACAAAGTATAATCTTTTAACTCAAACAAATTCTGACAAACTTTTTTAAGCACTTTCTCATAAAACATCATATGCTGGCAGGAATGAATTGCTGCGAGCCATGGACTTGAGGCTTACTGCATTGAAGGAAGAGTTGGGTGCATCTTTCAATCGGGCTGCTGGTGCTACTTGTTGCAGCAACCAGATTTCAAATGTAGCAGTTTTTGCTCAGCATTTTGGAGCTATAGATTTAAGGTAATCTTGGATGGTATTCATGTGTTGTTCTGCACTATCACCAACGTAGACTGTTTGTTCTGCTATTCAGTTTTTTGAATTCATACTGTGTCTTAGTTTCATCTCTAATTCCCTGCACATCATGTAGGATGGAAATGATTGTAGCGAATCGATTCATCTTATTCACCTTCTGTGCACACCCATTCTATTTTTTCACCATAAAGTCTTTATTAACTGATGTAATATGGTCTGTTGATTGAACTAGGGATTTATTATTGAAGTTTTTGGAGCTGTATCCAGATCACCTTTCTTCTGAAACTTCAAGGGAGCAGTCGGTTTCCAGGAATGATTCAACAAATACCAGTGAGAAAGGAGTAAGAGTGATTACCCAGCTTGGTCAAAAACCTGATGTGGTTAGAACTGCAACCACCAGTATCTCTCCTGCTAAAATTGCAGAAGCTGAGCGCCAGAGTTCATCAGAAAGTGAGGATTCCTCAGATTCAGTTGATGGAGATCAGCCTCATGCAGAAAGAAGTCGATCTATTGTAAGATCTGCAACACCTAGAAGATCTGCTTCCCCGATGCGGCGAATCCAGATAGGTAGATCTGGTTCCCGAAGGTCTACAGGACTGTCTATTAAGAGCCTCAACTACTTTCCAGCAAGAGAAAGAGCTATATCAAATCAAGCTGCTGATGCAAGTGAGGGTGGGGATGAAGAGCTGCAAGAGAACCCAAAGAAGCCTGATAACGGTGTTAAGAGAATGAGCGTTCAGGATGCTATCAATCTCTTTGAGAGCAAACAGAAGGATCAAAATGCAGATATTCAGAAAAAAAGAACATCAGAGTTAGCTTTTAATGCCAATAAGTTGGTTTTAAGAAGATGGAGCTCTGGAGTGTGTGATTCCGTTAATTGCTCTACACAGGAAAAGGTGTCAGATTCTGGTCAGCCGATTGATTCTGGCATTTTGAATCCTGGGACAGAGGAGAAGAAACTAAACGAAGTGATGCCAGAGTTTTCAAGTCCAGATCATACTCCTGCAGTTATGCCTGCAGAAACCATCAACACTGATATTTCTGTAGAACCTGTCGTTAAATCTGAAGTAGTAGAAAGTAAAAATCGAGCATCAACAGCTGAATGGAATCGACAAAAGGAGGCCGAGTTGAATGATTTACTTTTGAAGATGATGGAGAATAAGCCTACTAAGTACCGTGGTTCCAAAATTGGTAAAGCTGAATTGCATGATTTGTCCACTGGGAAGAATACGGGATTTCATTCGCAATATAAAGCTAAAAGGGATGAGAAACTTGAAGCTGAATATGCTAGAGACAATGTAACAAAAGATGCACAATCTAAACTGATGCGTAAGACACTGGAGCAGAGCAAAGCAGCAACAGTCTCCAGAAACGTCCCTGCTACCTTAAGGAGAGAATCTACAAGTCCCTCTCAAAGACCAAGAAGAAATTCTTCTCCGCCCGTCTTCTCAAAGAAGGACGATTCCAAACCAACCATTACAAAGAAAATTTCGTCAAAGCCAGCAGCATCTCCAAAAATTCGAACTTCTTCACCTTCTGGGCCAGTAAAAAGAACTAGCATCACACCACCAACTAAAAGCTCTCAGACAGTTGCAGATACATGCACATCAAGCCTCCAAAGACCACAGCATTCAAATTCTACAGCTGAAGCAAGCCTTAGGACGGGAAGACTACTTCAGCATGGTAAAGGCAATAAGAGCGCTAGCAGTTTTCAAGCTGATTTGAAGCCATATTTGAAAGGACAAGAAGAGAAAAAGCTGAAGTCAATGACAAAGAACTCTAAGGCTGTGACAACAAGATGCTCAGAATTTAGGGATGATTTTGTTGCGATATCATCTAAGTCGAGTTTTCACAATAAATTTACCAAGAAGAGCAGTGTAGTGCCGCTGGAGTCGAGACCTTACTTGAGAAAAGGTTCTAGAATTAGCCCAGGTACTGGACATGCAGTTGCCAAAGTGAAGGATGCTACAGTTTTGAAGTCAGATGATTCATCGAAAAACAGTGGAAACCTTGTCCCAGCAGAAGAAAATGAGTCTAACGCTGCAACAGCTGAGTCAGTCATTGACATAATAGAAGATGATCTCATCGAAGAATCAAATGTTGTGAATGAAACTTTGGCAGCGCCAGTCGATACCAATATGAACATTGAAACCACAGAGAATTTAGATGAAAGTTTAACAGGAACTTGCATGGAGACCTCGGTGGAGCCATCAATTCCAGAAATCCAACCAGACGAGGATCTGGGCATCTCGTCAGCTGCATGGGTGGAAGCAGAACACAGGGAACATGCTGTAATTGTTGCTTCTCCTATAATCACGCCGACAGCATCATCGAGCCCTCGTGTACGCCACTCATTATCTCAGATGTTGCAGGCTGACAGTGGAGAACCTGAAATAATTGAGTGGGGCAATGCTGAGAACCCACCTTCCTTGGTCTATCAGAAGGATGCCCCAAAGGGGTTGAAAAGACTTTTAAAGTTTGCTCGAAAGAGCAAAGGAGAGGGCTATTCTACGGGTTGTTCTAGCCCTTCAGCCTTCTCTGAAGGAGAGGATGAGAATGAAGAATTCAAAGCAGCTGGTAAGAAGAACTCAGATGCTGTTCTGCGCAAAGTTTCCCTTCAAGCCAAGGGATACGGCCAGCCAAAACCCATCATCCTTGAAAGTTTTGATGGAGGAAATGCTGGGAAAAGGGCCGTGAACTACAAGGTTGCCCATGATTTCTTATCAGGTATGCCTTGTGTTGGGATTGGGGACTTGAAACTTTGTATATCGCGATGGCTTTTGATGCGATCCGGGTCTTGACTTAAAAATAAAAGACTTGCATGCGTATGGTTTTTTTCATATAATTTAACATTTCTTTTTCTGTATTTCATACTTACGACAGCCAGTATATTTGCCAATTGCTTATACCAAGTTTTCTACATTTCACGCTTCATCTTAATCTTCTGAGTGATCTGGACTAATTAGACGAGCTTAATGGACAAAAGCTTCTTTTTTCTGTTTCTTGGGTATATGATATAATATAATAGGGTTTAGCGTTCAGGTTTAGATATAGGAGTTTAGGGTTTTGAGCATTTTATGATTTTTGTTCAGTTTAGATGTGTTGATGATTAAGATATCAAGTACATCATTTTTTATTACATTATTCTATATGCTTATATTTTGGCCATATTTGTCTATGATAATGTATATGAATATTCTTTTGTTGTAATTGTTGATTCCTCGTAAGCTTGTTACTTTAACATCTATTGGCTGATTATATATATGTATATATATATATATATTAACTAATTTAAGTTAATCAAATTTTCTTGATTTTGCAGGCTCTGACAAGCTGCGAGATGGTCAAATATCAGTGGGAGTAACCTCAGCTAAAGGTAAGTTGAAGCAATTCTTATGATCATCATTAATTTTTCCCCACCAACTTGGAGTCTACTCTTTTTTTTTTTTAATATTTACGACACCATACTTTGCCCACCCCAATTGAAAATTACAATGGGCGGCTGTCAAATCTGTGGCCTTTTGGTACCCAAGCAAGCTTCTTCCTTATTGGGCTAGGAGAAGCTTTGCTTTTGGAGTCTACTCTTTGAATCATTCTTGGAGTCTTGACGTCTACTCTTTGAATCGTTATGTATGATTAATTCATAGTCAGTGTTCACATGTGATCGTGATACTGTTTATTTATACTTTTTGCAAGTAGAACCTTGATGCAATTATTTTTTTACTATATGTTCATTCGATTGTTCTCCAGTTAAATATGTTGAGATCTCTCTATCACTCATCAATCAATATTCTGTTGTTTGTGGTATTAATGTTTTATTCAGGAAATCTCTATTTCTCTTGAATCAATGTTCTTTTAAGGTTTTTTTTAGAAAAGATCGATTATCCTGCCAACAGGAATAGTTTGGGTCCATCTATTCAGATAAGTTTGCAATTAGTTTTATTATCTCTGGGACTTAGATGAACTAAAAATTAGTAGAAACTAACTTAGCTGGATAGTAATCTTCCAACCTCAGACACCCTTAAGCAATTTCTCATTTATCATGCATGGATGTTTTATATTGCCCATATTTACATGTTGGTGCTTCTAATTTTGTTTTTTATACCTTATGTTCATTACCTTTAATATTACTACATTTTCTAATCAACATTTTGATTTAGGCATTTACAAATAACTCAAGTCATTTTAGTAATTTCTTTGAACCAAATGCATATTCATAAATGAACGCCGATTTTTCTTGAAGATCCGTCGAAGTCTATGGCATTAACTAAAGTCAAAGATACATGAAGTACAAATAGCCCTTCTCAGAATATGGATGGGCCAAAAATTTTAGTTCAACAACCAAAAGGAGGAAATACACGTGATATCAGCTTTAGGATGCAAACATGAATGCGCCAGTCCTCTGTGCCTTCCCATAACACACATTGAGATGGGGTTCCCTGTGAACATTCAGATTCATAAGTTTTGAAATTGAAAATTATTGCCCGAAATTGAGCCAATGTAGTTGTGGTAATCTCTTCATGAACGAATACCTTTATCACCCAACACTCAAATTCATAGCATTCAAAATTGAAACTAAGCCTTTGCTGTCGAAACTTTAGTCGAGTTCATGGAAACAAAACATCTGTCATTTTGACTTCCTTTCTCCGTTTCCTTCTCATCTTTACATACAGCAACACGGTCATTCTTCTCGCTATCAACATTCAGGAGCGGCAAATCAAGTGAGACGAAACCTCGATAGTCGTCGAGCTTGTCGATGATCATAGGGGAGAGCAGTAGAAGCTATTTTGCCCATCAGAACTGCAGTGATGTACTATTGTGTGAAATCTCTTTTGCATCTTTGTAATTCTTGTGATTTTAAACACTTCTTTCCCTCCTTTTTCTTCCCCATTTTCAGGCTCTGTGTTTTAATGTAAATGCAAAATATTCAAGTAAAGCAGCAGCGGTTTCTTTCAGTAGTTGACTTTTATTCTATGCTTCTTGTTCTGTGGGAAGTTTTCTGATACTGAAAATGTGTATTCCTGGCATGGAGGAGTTTTTCTGATTATTTCTGCTGTGTAGTTTGGCTAATTTTTTTTTTTTTTTTTGGCAGATACTTAAATGTGTGATATTTTAATCTTAAATTTGCTTGTGTTACTAATTTTACATTTTGTGCAATTTATATTCAGCAATTAAGAAAGAATTTCATGATCAAACTTCAAATTCTTTGATTTACTTCTGAATTTTTAACAGATTTTAAATATAATGACTTGATATTTTAGATCTTATAAATATAATAACATTTAGATTTATAATAACAAAAAAGCTTTTAGATTTATAGAATTCTTTAGGGTTTGATTTGATGTATTTGTGTGATAAAAATTTATATAATATTAAGCTGAATGCTGTGCTTGGTGTATAAATCTTCTTTGTACGTTTAAATATAAATATATATTTTTATGTGTAAAATTAATTTGATTTTGTTGTGCTCGGAGTTTTTCTCTGTTTGGCGTGAGGATTAAAATAGGATTAAAATGGTATTAATTTAAAAAATAATAATAATAATAAATAATTTTTTTAAATTATTTTATATAAATTTAAATATAAAAAATATTATTTTATTTTATATATTTAATANAAATAATTTATTTATTATTATTATTATTTTTTTTTTAAATTAGTATTATTTTAGTCCTGTTTTGGTCCTCGTGCTAAACAGGACTAATGTATTTTAAGCAGAATTATTTTGATGATATGATATGGTGTGAAATAAAGTTATTTAATTGTTAAAAATTGTATTGGTTATAAAATAAATTTTAATTTTGGAAAATTATATTTGGGTTTTTAAGTTGGAAAATTATATTTGGATTTTTAAGTTTAGGATGTAATAATTTAAGTTTATGTTTCTAAATTTTTAATTTTTGAATTTTCTATATTTATGTTTTTTTAAATATTTTATTATTATTATTATTTTAAATTTTAAATATACTTTTATCTCTCCTAGTAGAGAGAGATGGAGAGGTATAAGCAAAATTTTTAAAAAATTTAATAATAAATTTTTTTTTAAAAAATTACATATTAAAATTTTAAAAATCTGAATTTCAGAAGTTAAAATTTTAAAAATGTGAATTTGATTGTTATTATATTTAAAATTTAATGATTTATGTGTAATTTATCATTTAATATTTTTTTATAAAATTATAAGATGTGAAATAATTTTGATTTTTAATTTTTAAATTTATGTATTCAATACCAATAATAAAATTTTTGTCCTATTAATTGTGGTTGGCTATATTAATTTTTTGTTATTGCGCTTTATCAAATAACAAGTTCTTATTTATTTTTAAATATGAGATTTTTTGATGATTTTTTGTTATATTTTATTTATTTTTTTCTTCTTTTTTAAATAAAACTAAAATTCAATAACTCAAACTCTTTTTGCTGAAACTTTTATCGACTTTTGGTTTTGTATATTCAAACCATTTAATCTGACATTTTTTGAGCTTATTTTCAACTAAAGCTATCTTAACTTTTCACAGATATATTAATTTCTCATCTTATTTTTTTTATATATCTACTCATCCACATTAACATCTTTATCTCTGTAATACTTATTTTATTTGTGTATTTTTATTTTATAGGTCAGCATTTTGCACCATATAATATAACGAGTTTATAATTGTTCTGTAGAATTTACTTTTAAGTTTAAGTGAAATATTTTTATCAGATAACGCACTAAAAATATTTCTCCACTTTAGCTATTCTGCTTGAATTATGTTGATAACATTCTTATCTATTTCACTGTTAGTTTATATAATTAATTGAAGTTATTTACATTACTCTCTTCATGATAACGTAATTATCAATTGTTATCTTACCAATATAAGTGCTTCTATCTTGGCTAAATTTGTACTTTATATCTTCAATTTTTTATCTATTAAAATAAAAAAAATTTAGATTCTAATGTATTCTTTATAACTCGAGTTTTACTTTAGCTCCTTTTATAGTCTTATTAATAAGAAGAATATCACTTGTAAAAAGTTTACACTAAAAAGGTAATATTTCTTGAGTCTGTGTAATTATGGCCTCTATAACTAATACAAAAAGATAAGAGTTTAAGCTGTGAATTGATGTAATCCAATTGTAATTGAAAAATCTTTAGTTAAATCACGGGTCTATTTGTTTATAGGGTTAAATTTAATAAGATTAAAATTATATTTGGATAGAGATAACTTTTTATTAAAAATTGTGAATGATGTGAAATAAAGTTAGTTATTATGTTGGGGTGTGTGAGAGATGTGATATAAAATTAGTTATTATGTTGGGATATGTGAGGAATGTAATATAAGTTAGTTATTATTTTAATAATGTGTATAATATGTGAAATAAAATTAATTTTTAATATTAAATTTTATATGTGATGTGATATGACTATTAAAATTAAACAAGATTAATTTTAAATGGGTAAACAAACAAGCTTTCGTGTTTAAATACAAGTAATACTTCCTTTACACATTTTTAATAATTTTATATAGACAATACAAACTCCTTTTTAAAAAAAAATTTCAAAACACTTTCCTTGAAATTATATAATAACTTTTTTCCAAATTTATAAAAGTCAAATGCAGTTTATTCTTTCTCCCTAAACTTTTCTATTAAACCTCCTCAACAAATAAATTGCTTTCACTGTAAATATACCAGATATAAAATCAAACTGATTCTGTGACACCAAAATATTACAATATAATATCTGCTCGACTACCCTCTTTCCAAAGTTTTAAATTATTGCTAATGAATTTAATAGATATAACTTATTATTTATCTCTGTAACATTATACCCACCATAATTATTATTAAATTTCTCTGTGACACTTTTAGCATACCTATTTAGATCTTCTTTAATACATATTTTTTTCTCCTGAGGTATCCATTGTATCAGTTCTTCTGCATCATTCCAAAATATTTTTTGAGATAAGTAAATATTTATAAGGGATAATTACACCCAAGTTCCTGAATTTAATGCTTAATAATGCACAGGTCCATATTTTTAAAATTATAATATCGGGGTCCCTAAGTTTAAATAAATTATTAAATAAATTATTTTTTAAATTTTTTTATTATTAAAAATTTCTTAAAATTATCATTATACCCTCGGCCTCTCTCTCTCCTCCCCGCCTCTCACTTCTTTAGAATGGAAGAAAAAAACTAAATAAAATATAACAAAAAATCATCAAAAAAATCTCATATTTAAAAATAAATAAAAACTTGTTATTTAATAGAGTGCAATAACAAAAAATTAATATAGCCAACCCAAATTAATGGAACAAAAATTTTATTATTGGTATTGAATACATAAATTTAAATATTAAAAATCAAAAATATTTCACATCTTATAATTTTATAAAAAATATTAAATGATAAATTACACATAAATCATTAAATTTAAAATATAATAACAATCAAATTCACATTTTTAAAATTTAACTTCTGAAATTCAGATTTTTAAAATTTTAATATGTAATTTTTTTTAAAATTTTTTATTATTAAATTTTTAAAAAAATTTGCTTATACCTCTCCATCTCTCTCTACAAGGAGAGATAAAAGTATATTTAAAATTTAAAAAAAAATAATAATAATAAAATATTTAAAATGATTCTACAATGAATCTCATATTAGTTTTTGTTTGTCAATTTTATTTTTTTTTCCTCTTTCAAATAGCTAATTGAAGCTTTATTGATATCAAGATTTACCACTTTATTTTCAAAAAAAAGAAAAATCATAGTTCATGTTAGTTGTGTATTTAATCAATTTCTTGTTTTTCTTCTTCAAAGCATAAATTGAAGATTTATTGATATTAAAATTGACTATTTTATTTGAAACTCTGTTTGTTCGGCAGTTTAAAATTAACCTGATTTAATTTTAAATAGACATATCACATCATACATAAAATTTTAGGTGTGTTTGTTTCTAAGATTAAATTTAAGAAGGTTAAAATTAAATTTGGATAGAGATATTTTTTTATTGAAAGTTGTGAATGATGTGAAATAAAGTTAGTTATTATGTTGGGATATGTGAAGGATGTGATATAAAGTTAGTTATTATGTTAGAATATGTGAGAGATGTGATATAAGTTAGTCATTATTTTAGTAATATGTTTAGGATGTGATATAAATTTAATTTTTAATATTAAATTTTATATGTGATGTGATATGCCTAGTTAAAATTAAACCAGATTAATTTTAAACTCCTAGACAAACGGAGCTTTAATATTAAAAATTAACTTTATTTCATATCCTACACACATTACTAAAATAATAACTAACTTATATCAC
>JAEMOT010000695.1:225500-273370 GCA_019297695.1 Apostasia ramifera
ATATCACGTCTCTCACATATCTCAACATAATAACTAACTTTACATCACATTCCTTTCATATTTCAACATAATAACTAACTTTATTTTATATTATTTATAAATTTTAATAAAAAATATCTCTATTTATGTTTAATTTTAACCTTATTAAATTTAAATCTTACAAACAAATAGGCTAAGCATCAACATATTAACAATCAACTTAAAAAAAAAAAAGAAAGGTCCACAAATGAATGAACTCCCATGATAGACAAACAGATCCCACACATCAAAAGGATTCGGTCAGCGAATGATCGAAAGGCGGACCGACTCCCTTGACAGGCCTACCAATTCCAAGCATCAAAGGGATAAGATTCATTAGTGCTATGAGAAAGAGCATGAGAGATGTGCCACGATCCTGTTGCTATCAACACCCACCACCTACTTGTCGCATCAGCTGAGATTCCCACTAATTTTCTTGCTACCTCAATCCATGTTCCCATTCAAGGGTGGCACCAATGATCAAATGAGAAGTGCTAATCAAACATCGCCTAAATTTAATGGTTTGGCTAATGGTGACATAAAGGCATCCTACAGGAGTTGTTCACCAAAAAAAATCTTGTAAAGCTTGAGCCATCCGGCATTCCCATCTACTTTTCTACTTCCTTTCCAGAGTGTCATCTTGAGAAGAGATCAGAGTACAAACCCAAGCCATTTTGAAATTTTTGAAGATTTTGAGATGAACTTAATTACAAACTTGCATACGGTAAACACGAAGAATCGTTCATAGAGAGGATTTGAGAGGAAAATCAGTCGACGAAAAATGGAAAATCAAGTGAGAATATACACTGACTTACACAGCATTATCCCTCTTTCGTCCCCTGCTTGGTTTATTAAAAATGAAACCAGGCAGCAGAGCAATGCATTTCAATTTGATTCTGCGACCAAATTTGGCGATTGGGATAAGTGCAGAAGAAACCCTAGCTTCTGATCAGCGAGCTTTTGGACCCAAACATCTCCTCGAGCAGGATCACGGCGGCCATGGCGAGGGCGGCGTTGAAACCCGGCTGTACGACGAGGCGGAAGACGTCGAGGCCGAACACCACCCCGCTCACCGCCTCCTTCCGCCGGATCTCGGCCATCGGCCGACGCCTCTCGTCGTAAATCATGCAGGAACGATTCGCGTACGAGCCCTCTATCTCGTACCGCACGACGCGCTTTCCCTCCGGCACCGGCGGAGCGCACGGGGTCATGTGCGCCAGCGACCTCGATTGCAGCAAGCTCACGTGCTTCCGCACGGAGAATCGGGGGTTCGCCGCCTCATCGCCGTCGTAGATCTGCCATCGCTCGCCCAAGCTCAGCATCTGCAGATGGAAAACCGATTCAGTCTTCGATTTCTCAAATTCCCCTCAAAATTTCTTTTTACCGAACATCGGCTGCCCGGATCTGTAGAAATTTCAGCGTACCTTTCGACGGATCGTAAGGATGGGATTGCCGACGGCGTCCATGAGATCGATCTCTCCCTTGTTGCTGGATTTCGCGTATTTGTCTACGCGGAATACGAGGTTTCCTTTCTCATTGAAGACGGTAAATCCGCTGCAATTGAACAGGAGGGATTTCCTCCAGACCGTCAGGGCCACCGGAGCTTCAGCCGGAAACGGCTGAGTGAAGAAGCGATCATCGCCGGAGGAGAGCCTCGGCTCCTTCGACTCGAAAACGCCGGCATTTGGGTGGATCCTCTTCGCCATTACCCGCCGAGGTGGTTCCGCGGACGCCGGTGAGGTCGCCAGTGGCAAGTGGGTTTTTGGGAGCGAGATGTGGGAGAGACGATATTTATAGGCCTAATCTAGGACGAAAATACCCTTCACGAATTTTCGCACGTGTGGAATTAGAAACTTTCCGACAGTCGTCCTGCTGTACACCTTAATATCTCACTAACACATAATTTAATAGAGAAATGCCTTTAAATTTAAACTATTAAATTAAATAATTAATTTAAAATATAATTCACCCAATAGTTTAATTGCAATGGCCCCGTCGCTAAACGAGTGAAAAGTAATTATTAGGTGATATCATAAAAAAAAAAATTTATTGATTCACTAATATTAAAAAAAATTTCTGTTAAAATTCTAAGAAGTATAAAGAGTTATCGTCAAATATTCCAAGAGAATGATCACTGGTGCAGGAAGTGACTACTTATAGGCTTTCAAACCTAGTAAGTAGTGATGAGCTGGGGCACAAAAATGAATTATTTTATATCGAAAAGAGAAATAAGCTTTTAAGTTATATAAGTAATTAGCATGATCTCAGTATACAAATATTTTTTGAGATTAACATTGTGAGATTAATGATAGAAAAAAAACTCTACAAGTAAGTGAATTTAATCTAGAGTAATCATGAGATGAGTAATTTTCTCGAAAAGTATTTAAGCCACACAATTTCTTATTATTAAAGTGAATAATACCTATATTTCATAAGTTATACCGATTAATTTTAGGGATAATTACATATATGTCACACAATTTAATTTTATTTATGTCTTACCCATCCATTCTTAGTTAATTATATTATGCACACTCAAAATATTATAAAATCTTACATTTTAACCTATTTCTATTATAATGAGTAATCATAATTTTTCAATAACCTAATTATAGTTAGATTACAAAAAATCTGGGTCGTTCATCATATTATTTTAAGGATATTTAAATATATTTTGAGTGAAAATCTTAAAATCTTAATGTTTAGGTGGCGGCAAAGGAATGAGACATCCGCGACGTGAAGTGATTTTAGGACAAATCAACGCTTTAGTATAGTATTGAGGAAAAGAAAAAATATGTACCATTAAGAGTAAAAATATAATTTTAATGATTTACTAACAGAATATTTTTTTCACAAATAGATTTTGATTAAGTTTTAACTCAAATGTGTGTATGTAAGATTTTATAATATTTTGAGTGTACATAACATAATTAACTAAGAATTGATGGGTAAAGCATAAATAAAATTAAATTGTGTGGCATGTAGGTAATCATCCCTTAATTTTATTCAGACAAGTCATATTTTTATATAAATCTTAAAATTAAAATTTAACATTATTCATCTCACCTTCAATGATAATGTGAGTTTGAAATACATATAAATACTTACAAAATCTCAAAATAAACTACTAGTAAATCATTTTTGTGCGTGATTACAAAGAAATATAATTATCCTCTGATTTATTTATTCTTAGAATACGCATTATATGCATTTCTTTACGAAAAAGTTATTGTATTTTCTTTTTACTAAGAGCAAACGATTAATCTTATATGAATGGATTGAGAGTACATAAATCTTGTCCTCTATAAAGAGCAATTAGTTAAAAAGAGTTGATTTTATTTTATATGATAAGAGATCGAAGGAATCTCTGTCTGCGTAGTCAGAGGAGAAACTGCAAAAGCTTTTTCACTTGCAGCATGTGAAGGATAGATTGATTGAGTAGTATAAGCTATAAGTGTTAAACTACTTAAAAATTATTCTTTCTTTCTTTCTTGCTTTTTTCTTATTTCTAGTGGATTACTTTTAATTAACTAATTTTAATCATATGAAATATCTCGATTCTTGCAGTATTATCCAATTCGCCTCTCTTTTGGGTCTGTGTAAAACCAGTTCACAATAATCAACGCTACAAACTAGTTAAACATGAAGATCTATTTGACTTCTCGAGATAAACGTAACTCGAAGATGATTAAAAGGGTATTACCAATTAAAACTTGATTAATGTCCGATCTCATTATTAATTTGCAAAATATTAGATCTCGAGCTTCCTCAACCTCAATTGTAATGCTCAAAAGTTATGCTTTTTACTTAAACTCTAACTCTCTTCTGATCTCTTTAAGACGTCTACAATTCAGCATTATGATTTTTTTAATTAAATTTTTTATCTAAATTATTATGTCATTTTTTTTTACTATTGTGGTGGTTGTATGTGGTGTAGAACGTCATTCGTTCGATTAATTGTTATCAAAAATCTATGATGAAAATCGTTGTCACATTTTTTTACTACTGTGATGGTTATCTGTGATATAAATTTTATTTGTTTAATTGACTGTTATCAAAAATATACGATGATAAAATAAATTAATTTTAATAAATTAAATTTTGTTTTGATTTTTTTTTTGAAAATCAATTTTATTTTGATTTGAAAACGAAAATTCACATTTCAAATGGCCAATTCGGTCAACTAAACTATCAAACTGCCGTACGCTCCGCAAACAATTGGACCGCAATGGATCCACGTGGCAAGGGCGGCTTCGGTATGACGTTTTAATTGGTTTTAATTTATTAATTATTTTTAATGCAGATTTAATTTTATAACATTTTTTTTATTTAATTCATAACAAATTATTGAGTAAGCCGGAAAAAAAATTCACATTATATGTAAAACATGAAAAATTAATAGAAGAATAGTAGATTTGTTGTAGTGATAATTTTTTTATTTTGAAAATAAACTAACAAAAAATAATAAAAATTCACAAAAATTAAAATGTTAAAAGTCACGGCAAAAAATACAACAAATATTTTTGTAAAAATCTAATAACTAAGACTGACCTGACTTAGAGTGTACTATTATCTTAATTGTTAAAAAAAATATCAGTTTCAGTTAATGAGTGAATATATTGATTTTACTGACTCAAATTTTATACTCACGTAATCAAATTATCTAAAATAATATTTATTTAACTTTTAAAATATTAAAATTTGTAATATTTAAATGGAGTTGTTTGAGAGAGATATTATCGCAAAAATTCGAGTCGTGCAAAGAAAATACGTGAACGATACGAAATGTAACTTTGATGTATTAAAGGAAATTTGCATTACTCCATAAGAGAAAAATTAGATCAATTACAATATATAATAGTACAAATTACAAAAGTATCATGCTATAATAAAATCTAAACTTAAATGAAACCTAAATGTAAAATTGTAATTATCAAGAAGCTGGCTGCAAAATTCCATATTTCTGGCTCAGATTACGGCACGTGGCACCCCGCGTTCGAATTTATTCATTTGATTTTTTTTTATTTGAATATTCGTTTGATATTGGAGAGGATGAAGTTCTAGAAATTACTGAGTTTACGTGAAGCATCAATAATATACTAATTATTGAATATTATATGTGTAATATAGATGGGCCTAAGCACACGTATCGCCCAACATTTGACATCCAAACGATACTTTAATTTAAACCCAATAAAATTTCACTTATAGCAGCTGAATATGTCGCTATATCGACAGTCAATAAGTTATTAATTATCAAAATTTGAGAGACAAAGTTCTAGAAACTATTGAGTTCAGATAAAGCATCAATCAGATATTAATCATTGAATACTACATGTACAATATAAAATCAAATGATACTTTAATTTAAATTCAATAAAATTTCACTTATAGCAGCTGAATATGTCTCTATATCGACAGCCAATAAGTTATTAATTATCAAAATTTGAGAGACAAAATTCTAGAAACTATTGAGTTCAGATAAAGCATCAATCAGATATTAATCATTGAATACTGCATGTGCAATATAGACGGGATGAAGCACACATAGCAAGCAGTGATCGACATTTAAATGATATGCCAATTCAAACTCAACAAACTAATTATATATTCTGCTTTAAATTTTGCTTGAAACTTAGAAGCTAGAGTTTTTTTGATCCAAATTAATTAATTTTTATGAATCTATAATATTATAAATAATATATTTATATGTATTATAATATAAATAAGATACTCATTATATATGTGATGATGTAAAATAGCATGACATAAATTATGCTGTATAAAAAATTAGGCCTCAATTAATTTGAGGGGGTGAATTTTGGATACGAAGAAAAAAACATTTTATAACGAAAGTATAGTGGCTAGGAAAGGTTTCTGCGATAGTTGCTTGATATTTAGACTGATATTTAGTTCAAATCGAGCCACGAGCCAAGGTCAGATTGAATCGAATTGACTCGATCTCTATTTTTCTAAAATATTAGTACTATATTCAATCATTTATTGTGATTATTTATTATTTTTATAGAAGTATATGTTAGTTGTAGTTATGACATTTATTAGGTGATTTCGTAAGCATAATTAATCTAATTTAAAATCATAACAAAGTCATGATTTTAAGAACAAATTTAATTTTTTGAAGAAATTGAGTTGACTTGGTTAAGGATCGAATATGCACAAAGTTGAAGCGAGCCTGCTTGAATTCGAATTAAATTGAAACAGGGTGAGTTTGAGCTGTGCCTGACTTATAATATGTATGTTACTCATCGTAGGATTTTAAATACTAATACTTAAATCTTAAAATTAATAATAGAAAAAAATTTAATTTAATATTTGAACACGTGTAAAATGTGAAATAAATTTAATTCGAATATACATATTTGAGTTGAATGTGAATCAAAATTAATTTTTACAATTAAAACGTATATTGGGAAAAAAAGCTCGAATCGAATGAGCCCTTAGAGTAAATAGAAATCACAAGCGGCACCATGGGTTGTACATAGAAACCGTTAATACGTAAAACAATGACACCGTCCATTGATGGGTTTATATGCAATATCTTTATCATCATTGCAACCGATAATTTCCACCCTACTTGTAAAAGTAAAAGAATTCGTTTAATTTTTATGTGATGTGGCGGCGCATGCGATTTTGTCTACTTAGTAGCATTTTGAGAACTCAAAGAATTTGCAACGAATCTGATGATGGCAAGTTGATCGGTCGTTGCGTTGACCAATTTCGAGAGATAGTCTTCTATATACGAATTTCAATACCTTTGAACTTGTGACATAGACACTTAAGTTATCTACTGTTAATCTATTCTCACCACTCATATCATCTGAATTATGATCCGAATCTCGATGTAATAATATTATTTAGTAATCTTAAGAATTTTTTATTTATAATTTAATTTAATAATTTTTACACGCATGCTACCTAATTTTTTATGTATTACATCACACATTTTTTTTTATAAAAATTAACTTCTTTAAAGTATAAATTTTATAAATAATATATATGTGCTATAATGTTAGGAGATTTTGTGATATATATATAAATATTTTTTAATTTATTAATAATTATATATTTTTATCATAAATCATTGACGCAATACAGAGTTTTGAACCTTTGGAATCTAAAATTGATATCAAAATATTTATAAAAAAAAAATTGATATCAAAATCCCATCAAAAAAATAAAATAAAATTAATAAGTAATTTAGAAAAATCTCCCAATAAAATAATAAGAAAAATAAAAAATGATGATTATTTTTGTCCTATTCGGGACCCGGCATAGTTCCCACTACGTGTCACATTTTAACTGGTTTTCTTTTGTGCTAAATTTTGCTGACACGTCAGCATCGCTTCTCGAAGATGTCGACGTGGCATTTCATTAAATTAAAATAATTTATAATTTACCGAAACTACAAATTAATTATTTTTTTATATATATCGTAACAGAAACAATGCTGAACACGTTTAAAAACAACTCGAGCTTTCATCTACTACATTCAAGCTCGAGCTCAATTCAAGTTTATTCATAAACAATTATCGAGCTTATTAACGAACCAACTATCCAACATAACGTCGAGCTTATAATTAAATTATCTAAACGAGCTCATATCAAATTCTTTTTTATATCGTTCGATTCATATTTCCTATTGCCCGAATTAACTCGTTTAAAAAAAATTCATTCAACTCGAAACTGACTCGTTATAAATATGAATGTTTATATTTATAATTTTTTAAAATATAATTAGTAAAACTTACGTATAAATATAAGTTAAATTTTTATGTGAATTTATAATGCTATGTTCAAATATAATAGATTCTTTTGTAAAAAAATATATGACTTTCAATTTGAAATAAAAAGAATTAGAGGGCTCGAATTAAATTTGACTCGAGTCGACTCGAACTCACTCATAAATAGACTCATGTCATTCTTAGCCGACCAAAGTATTAGTTAATTTAAGGATCTTTCATGAATCATTAATGTGTGATTAAGACTAATTAAAAGCTTAACATTTGATAACGACTCAATATCTTTTATAGAAATCTGTTCATTAGACCATAGTGCCGCCCATAGTTATAAAAATTTTAGGGCTACGTAAGTTCATCGGTCCTACGATAAACTCTTTATTTTACACAGATCTATTATAATAAAAACATATTATATAAGCTTGGAAAAGGACTAGATGCTAATTTATCCTACTATTTTAAAAAGAAGATTTTATTTGTATGACGTAAAAAACTTTAATATTTACTTATTAGATATCCTAAAATTAAATATTATATGACATACACCAGATTTTAAAAATCGGATCGGACCGGCCAGTTCAACCGGTCGAATCGTGAACCGGTCAGCCAATCGGTCCAGTTTAATTTTATAACCGGATCAGCTCAAAACCGGCCAGAACCGGTCTAAACCGGCCAGAACCGGTCAAAACCGCGGTTCAACCGGTCAACCGGTGAACCGGTACGGTTGGACCGGTTGAGTTTAAAATAAAAAAAAAACTTTCCTAAACTCTGAGTCCCTAATTCAGCCTCCGTTCTGCGGCCTCTACTCGCGCGACAGTCACGAACTCGTGATTTCTCTTGCCTCGCACTCTCCTTTCCAGTCCCCATCCTTTCGAAATGATTTAGTATTTTAGTATTTTAGTATTTTAGTGATATGAAATGATGAAATGATTTAGTATTTTAATATTGATAAAGCATACATTTGTTTAGGTCTTTTAATGATGTACTAAATATTATACTCAATTTATGATTTGCGAATATTTTGTTGAGTTATTGTTATTTCGATTTGCTTGGAATTATTTTTTGGGTTATTAACATAAATATTATTTATTAAATTTAATTATTAAATATTCATTTTATGTCTAATTATTGTGTTGATGTGTGAATAATATATATCTTAACTATATTTATATTATATTTTATTAGTTTTGTAAATTTTTACTTCATCCCAGTTTGACCCCGGTTCGACCCCGGTTCGACCATTGAACCTTGAACCTTTCAGTCTATCGATTCTGAAGCCGATCCAGTTTTCAAAACCTTGGACATACACTCATTTATTGTCAGTTTACCACCAACATATTCTAGTTAAAAACCTTTACATTTTATTTGACTAAACCATATATTTTGACTTAAACAAGAATTATAGAATAAAATCTAATCCTCGGTGCATTTTAAATTAAATCTGATCATTCGTCCAATTCTCCATTATTAAATTATGCATCTAATGAAATATTCTATATAATTAACAAATTTAAATAGTTTTTAACATAAAAAATTTGATTTAAGATGTACCGAAAATTAGATTTTATTCCGATGAATTTGTTTAAGTTAAAACATAACTTAGGTATAGTTTACTCAAATAAAATTTAGGAGTTTTTTTGCTAGAGTGTGTTGGTTATAAAATTAAAATAAATGAGTGTGTATCATATAATATTTAATTTTAGGGTATCTAATAAATAAATTTTAAAGTTTTTTGTATTATATAGTTAAAAATTCTTTTAAGAAATAATTTAAAAAATTCTCATCATAATTTAGGTTTACATTATTCTATTTATTTTTTTTATGTTAATTTATATTAATTATAGAATATAAGGACTAGTACTAATTTATGAATCTTTGATTGCTCATAAATGGATTTATATCTATTATTTTACACCGATTTTATGAATTAAATTTAGTGCAATCCATAATGTTAATTTTTATTTATAAACGAAAAAATTTCGAAAAAAAGAAGAGTGATAAGGCGTGAGTGGTACTTAATAGGGTTCAAATTTTAGTTTTTTTTATTTAAGTCGAGCTTTGTTTTATTGCGTTAGAGCTATTTTAGTTTTAAAAATTATTTTAGCTAAGTGATCGACTTTTATTTTATTATAAAAAAGATGCATTTTATATATTACTACAATAATATTATCAAAACTTGGATGCATTTTTATGTAAATAACTTACATTTTTTCACTATAATTCTTTATAAAGTTGTTTTTGTTGATGTTGGTTGTCTTATATAGTGTGATATTTATAATTTATGAAGTAGTTAATATTGAGTTGAATTCGAGTTGTAACAAATTCATTTCGAGTGAACTGACTTCAAGCTATGAAAAATCACGTTGATCTCAAATCAAGCTAAAATCGAGCGAATTTTGACTTCAAATAAAATTTTAAAGCTCTTGTAGGGGTATGTATTGGGCCTATAGGTGAACGGCCCAATAATGGCCCATGAGCCGGAAATAAACCGACAAGGCCCATTGATTCGGTATGGGTCATCTGATTCATTTAGCTTGATAGTTCAAATTAGGGGTGAAATTTTGTTGAATTCGCGCGAAAATTACTCGTATTTTATTTGAATCAAAAAGTTAATTATTAAATGAGATTGATTAGGTATTCAAGAGTTTAGATTTGAAATTAATTATCATAATTTTTAAGTGAAATAAAAAATATTACATTATTATAAAATTTTCAATTGGAGATGTGACAATTAGTGATCAAATTGTCAAGAAGAGTGAGCGCTTTAGATACCTTGGATTAATTATACAAAATGATGACGAAATAGATAATGACGTTATTAGCAGGATTCAAGCAGGCTGGGTAAAATGGAGAAATGCTTCTGGTGTGTTATGCGATAGAAAAATCCCATCTAAAATTAAGAGTAAATTTTATAAAACTGTAGTAAGACCAGCGATGATATATGGTGCTGAATACTGGCCTGCAAAGAAGAAACATACAAATAAAATAAATGTTACAGAAATGAGGATGTTAAGGTGGATGTGTGGATATACACGAAAGGATAGAATGAGAAATGAGTATATCCGAAAGAAAGTTGGTGTTGCACCAATTGAGGATAAATTTAGAGAAAGTCGGCTTCGATGGTTTGGACATCTAAATCGTAGGCCAATTGAAGCTCCAGTTAGAAAAATTGAGTTACTAGATTTTGCCTATGTACAAAGAGGAAGAGAGAGACCAAAGAAGACATGGCAAGAAACTATAAAGAGTGATCTTAGTTACTTAAACTTAGATAAGAATTTGGTAACTGATAGAGCGCAATGAAAACAAAAGATTCATGTAGCCGACCCCACCTAGTCGGATTAAGGCTTGGTTGTTGTTGTTGTTGTTGTATTATAAAAATTTCAGGAAAAGGAGATTGAAATCATGCTCCCTATTAAATTTGATCCTCAATGAAAAATATAATTCACACACCATTTAACATTTATAATATTATTTATATGCAATTATTTAAAATTTATATTATATTTGTCCTCCAGTATGCTTCAAGCCAAGGTTTTAAAGCTCTGGCTTTAATTTCAAATCGATTTTTGGTAATTTCAACAATTTTTATAGTTTCGAATCGGTAAATTTAATTTTTTTTATAAATTATTTAGTTTCAATAATTTCGACCGAAACTTGACCGAACCTACTAAAACTACTGAGATTTTGCTAACATCGAAACTCATAACTTTTTCGAATCGATTTCTACTGAAAGTGATCTGAAACTATGAAAATTGATAGTTTCAATCGAGTTTTAAAATCTTGCTTTATACGGTTACCGTTTTTAATAATATTAATTTCTGTTATACCATTTGTTTTAACTATAATAACTACTGATTTAATGCTTTGTAATCACAATACTATATTTTAAATAATGCATGCATAGGTTTTTTTTTTTTTTTTAATGCTAATTTGGTCAGATCAATATTTAAGTATTTGTGTAAATTGCGCATTTGAGTATCAATTTTAAAAATCTTTTTCTATGAGTATCAATTATTTTGTAAGTTTTAAATATAAATTTTTTTTCCTTTTGTACTTTTTTTACTTTAAAAAAACTATTTTTTAACAAATTCAACATGAATTGTGATAATTTCCTAAGGCAGAAATTCTTTTTAATCCCAACGGATTGATTGAAACAAATTTAAATGGCTTGTATAAAGTTTGGGTGGCAAACCAATAAATTTAAAAAGATAAATGATAAAAAAAAATAACATAAAAAGCTTTCAAATCAAGAAAAAAATCAAGAAGCTAATTAAATAAAAATTTTATTTTCATAATTAAAATTTTCACCATTAATGTTTAACGAAAAAGTTAATAGATGGTATTTACTTGGACCCAGTTAAAAACTTTTATAATTATTAAAGAATAAAATAAATTGGACAATAATTTTTGAGGACCTATATGACACAAATTTTAAATTTGTGGACTTTTATGAAAAAGTGAGTAAATTTTGTGGGACTAAGTAAAATTACTCCTAATTAAAAGCATAATTAGGCCAACCAAAATAGTGTTTTTTATCAAATGATTTCATTTTCAAATTTTTTTTAGCTGTTTTTGAGATAAAAGAACTTATAAAGTAATAACTTCCCTAATTAAAAACATAAGTAGGCCAACTAAAACCGTAATTTTTATCAAATTATTTCGTTTTACAATATTTTCTTGTAACAGTTTTTGAGATAAAAAGCTTATAAAATAATAACTTTTTAAACGGGTAAAACTATTAGGCGTTATTTATCAGCATTCTCAAACGCACAACTAATTTTAGTCACAAATAAAATTTTAAAAATTTATAAAATTTATTTTTTGTCTGGTACTATATAAATTTTAATATTAAATATTTACTTTATTTTATATCTAACACAATTCTTAATAAATAAATTAATTTTATTTTACATTCAATATAAATTTTTAAAAAATATTCATATAATTTTTAATATAACTAAATTAATTTATTTTATATCATACATAAAAAATTTAACTAAATTATTATTTATTCTTTTATCAAATAGAACCTAAAATTACGACGAACAAAACTTTAAATCTAATCAAGTTGGGTCCACCGGATTGATCAATATGACCAACTTGATCCAAAAAAAATTATTATTCTCACCCCAAGTGACAATAACAGACTTTTCTTTTAGAGATACTCAATTTGAAGTTAAAATTTTTGATTTCAAATTTAATTTAATTAGAATCTACTAAATTTTTTTTAATTTTGATTTAATTTTTTAAGTTGAATTGAGTTTAATTATAAATTATATTTTTTATAAAAATATTTATTGTTCATGTTAAATATATTAAAATATAATATTATAAATTTAAATTTAAATTTTATGTATGTAATTTTAATTTCATTTCTTAATATAAATATTATATTATATTTATATGCAAAAATATTTTAATTATATTTTAAATAATTTTAAATATTCACATTCATATATGTATTGAATCTATTATAACTTAAAATCAATTTTATTTTAAGTAAAAAGATATCACCCTAAACATCGTCGTCGCAAGTTTAAATTTACCAAATTATGGCCTAATTATAAAAATAAATATCGTTTTAGTATAAGATATAAACCTAAGCATATTCATAATCACAAAAAATATTTTAGGCGCAAACTCGATTATAATAAAAAAGCATGCAATTGCTTTAAATGTGGTGAAGAAGGACATTATGCTAATAATTATAAAAAAGATATTAAAATTCTAGAAGAATAATAGTTTTAATTAATAGATGAATATTATGCCATAATACAAGGACACAATCTTTCAAGCTTATATGATATTGACTATGAAGTCTCCTCAATTGAAGATATAGATAATTTAGCATTGAATTCAGATAGTGAATCTGACATTACAAATTCTAACTCCACATCATCAGAAGACGAACAAGACGAAGAAATAAATTATATTTTTATGTTAAAAGAAAAAAAAAATGAAGGAGTCACCATTGAACCAATAATCAATACTACAAACTATGATCATAATGAGCAATTCATATTTAATAAAAATTTATATCAAAATATTATTAAACTTAAAAATAATACTAAAGAAAAAGATATTTATAAAGAAAAATTTAGTTTACAACTCACAAAACGAATAATGCATTTTATTGAATATTTTGAAGGTTCTATTGATAGCTCTGAAGAACCAACAGCTATAACTAATTTACAAATTATTACAAAAAATAAAATTAAAAAAATATTAAAATGAGTTAAACACTCTGATAGAATCAAATATTTACATCTAAGATGTATACAGATTACCATCAAAGCTAATTTTAGTGCAGGACTTGATTCGCCTATAACATTAATAATCTCCGATAATAGGTTAATAACAACAGAACAATCCTTAATGGGAATAATACAGTCTAATCTTTTATATCAAGTAATAAATTTTAAACTTTTTCCTAATTTTTCTATAAGTTTAGCAGATAAAAATATAGATCAAAGTTTAATGATATTTTATAAATTAGAAAATATTCTTATGTTAAAAAGAAGCAAACCTTTAAGCTTTACCTGGCGATTATTAGAATATTTTTCAGAAACTAATAATGTAGAAATCAAACTTATTCCTTCCGACATTAGACTAGATGATCTACATAATCAATATTCTGAAATTATATATTCTAGACAATTAACAAATAAAGATATACAACTTCATATAGAATGGAATATTAACCTAGAAGAAATCAGAAAAAATTACATAATAGAAAACCTCCAATAAAACAACTTCAAATAAATGAAGGAAGATTATCTATAGGATATAATAGACCATTACAAAGAACAGATTCTATGAATATAACAAATAGAAGACTACAAATAAAAGACTTAAATCAAGATGATATAGATCTACCTAGCTCTAGCTCTAATTTACAAACAAATAATATAAAACTAGACTTAAGTATAATATAAGTTTTAGTTAGTTTTAATGATAAAATCATAACACTGGCCTCGTTTGGTTCGAGGTGAGATTTTTGCCCAACATAAATTTCAACAATTAAATTCAACTTTATTTCACATCCAATACAAATACGAATATTAGAATTGAAAATATTTTACATTTTATATACTTTCTAATAGTAAAATAAATTTTTCTTTCATTAAACTTAAAAAATAAATTTTTTTTTCATATCTAAAAAAAAAGCTCGAACCAAACGAGGCTAAAGCCCTAATAAACACAGGAGCATCTTTATCCCATATAAAATTAAAATTAATAGAAAATAATATATCAAAAGCAGAAAAAAAAAGATATTATATCTTTGATAAATAAATTCATGAACTTATATATAAAGCAAACATAGATAGTTTAATGATTATAAATACCTATAATAAATTACAAGCCTTAAAATTTGAATCTATTTAGTGATGAAAGAAGTACATTTGATATGTTAATAGGACAAGATATATTACAAAAAAATTATCTCTTGCAAATTAATTATGAAACAATACAGTTAAAAATTAAAGAATGAATAATACACATTAAAAGAGCTAAAGAGTGTAATTTACATACCATAAATATTCTAACTAATGAAGAAACTCAAAATAATCATAATAAAATATATTTTCATAAGATAAAAAAAATACAAAAAACCATACTGAGGTTGACATAGGTTATGAATTTTATTCCTTTGAAAATATTATAATACAACCAAATACTTTCACTAAAATAAGAACAGGAATTAGTGCTAAAATAAGTATAGGATATTACGGCCTCATAAAAGAAAAAAATAGATGGATATTCAATAACGATATGACCATAATAGAAAAAATAATAAGATCAAATTATGAAGGTAAAATTAAAACCGTAATAAGAAATAACGAACAAGATACATTAATTCGAATAAGAAAAAAATTATAAATTATTCGATTTAATAATATTTCCAATCACAAAACTTGAATATGAATCTTTATGAAGTAAACCAATATTTAAATAAAATTTATATCAAAATAGAATTTTCAGGATATAAATCTTTTCATATTTTTGCCTTAGTAGATACTGGAGCAAGTAGAAGTATAATTAATGAACAACTTTAGGTTGATGAATTTTCTGAATAATTAAAAGAGAATGTTTCTTTTATAGAAATAAATAGTATTATGAATACATTGAAATATGTTAAAAATATCACATTAAAAGTTCAAGCCGAAAATAATTACATTGCATTATATTTTCCCATTATATATATATATCTGTAAAGATTTTTCGTGTGATATGATTATAGTAATGGACGTGTTAAACCAATATTTACCTATAACTATTCACAAAACTTATCATACATTTACTATAGAACAAAAATTAATTAAAATATTTAGAATCTTTAACCATTTAAAACTCATAAAGATAAACTATAAATCAAAAGCTTTATCCTTAATTGAAAATTACAAAAATAAATATTTAGATTTTTAAAAAAAACTATTCTCTAAAAATCTATTATTATATTTTAATAGAAGTCCAAGATTCTGCGAACTAGAAACCCTAGACGATAACAAAATCATAAGAGTAAATCATTAGTATATTCTTTTCAAGACACTGAAGATTTTAAGAAAAAACTTGCAGAATTAAAACTACTTGGATTAATAGAAAACTCTCATAGCCCCTATTCTTCACTCGCTTTTATGGTAAGAAATCACGCTGAAGAAAAATGAGAAAAAGCTAGAATGGTCATAAATTATAAAAAATTGAATAGTGATCTCAAATTTGATGGATTTTTTATTCAAAGTATAGAAATCATTATAAAAAATATCAGTGGAGCAAAATGGTTTAGTAAATTCGATGCTAAATTAGAATTTTGACAAATAAAAAGTAAAGATAAAAAATCTAAAGAATTAACAGCTTTCACAACACCATTCGAACATTTACAATGACAAGTAATGCCATTTGAATTAAAAAATACACTACAAATCTTTCAAAAATGAATGAATTCAATATTTTTCCATATAATAAATTTATTCTAGTTTATATAGATGATATATATTTATTTTTTCTTTCACATATGAAGATCACATTTAACATTTAAAAATAGCTAAATAATTATTTATAAAATATGAAATTATTCTTGGAAAAAATAAAATAGAATTATGTAAACAAAAAATTGAATACTTAGACAAAATTATAAATCAAGGAGAAATATCACTACAAGAATATATTATAACTAAAATTAAAAAATTCTCAGATACTTTTGAAACCCTAAAACAACTACAAAGTTTCCTTGGTATATTAAACTATTGAAGAAAATATTTATCCAGATTAAGTGAATATTCTAAAAATTATAAAAAAAACTTACTGAAATTAATAGACCATATAAAAGAGACAAAGCAAAAACAATCTCTAGATGAGAAACTGATAAAATTAAAATACAATTAAATGAATCCGAAAAAAGAGAAATCAAATATTTAAAAATACTAATTAACAAGATACCTAAAACAATTATTCCAAAATCAGTAGATAAATTAATACTCTATACAGATGCCAGTAATCTTTATTGGGCTGGCGTATTAGTCACCTCAATAAAATATGTCATAGGATATACTTCAGGTAAATTAACAAAATTTGAAATAAATTATTCTACTTATGAAAAAGAATTTATAGCAATTCTGAAATCTGTTAAATATTTTAAATTTTGGCTATTACCCATTAAGTTTCATATAATCACAGATAATAAAAGATTATACCATTATATTAAAAATTAAAAATATGATAACAATAGTCGACGAATACGATGGCTATTACAATTAGATGAATGTAGCTATGATATCTCATTTAATCCTTATTTTATTAATATTTTTGCTGATTTTCTTTCTAGTGAAAATCTATAATCCTAATTTGTAGGACTATAGCGAATCCATGGAAAAACAAGAACTTGGCTTCTCATATTGTATCTCAAAAAATATATAGTACATTCTCGCCAAGAATCTATAAGCGATATATCATATTTTGGGAAGGCAAAATAACTATTGACTGCTTAGATAAATATAATCAGCAAGCAATATCAGCACTGGTAGGAACTACCAGTAATTATAAGTCAGTCATTCCAATGTCTCCCAAGACATATAATATTATCAATAGTCTCTGAAAAATAATTGGAGGCCTACAGCATAATACCTCTCTCTTATATAATATTTGAGAAATTATTTCTCATATTTATAATATGAAAATATCTTTAAATAATATGGCACAGAAGGTCCAGCACGAAAAAGAATTTTCTAAATATTTACTTCAGAAATATGAAGATTTTTATCCACAACAATATGATGAACTATATCGTATATTGAAAATAATATATAGCTATAAAATATCAACTCTCCTCATATGAGAAGGGCCAAAAAAAAGAAATATCTGAAGAAGGTGAAGACACTACTACCAGAAGATCTTCAAACACTAATTTTGGATATTATCTATGAAGATAAAGCTCTGTCATACTTACTAAATGAACAATTAATTACTTTATCAGATGGGCGATAAAAGATGTTTGTTGCATTTGAAACCAATATGAAAAGACAAATTGAATTAGGGATTGTTCGAAAAGTTATAATTGATACACATCATTATGATGAATGGAAGAATTTTCCGCAGATAATAAAGACATTAATATCTACTACTGAGTTCTATAAAAGAATATTGGAGTTTAAAATTATATTAACATTTATCGAACCACATGAACACTTAGTATATCCAGCTTATCAGATCTGGAAAATATTTTGACAACAAACTCGAGGAAGATCAGTCACAAAAGAATTTTTTGGCTACACTTGAGATTATGAATAAAAGGCGAATCTATCCGAATTATTATCAGTCCACCAAGAAAGACATCAGTATCAGTACATTTGCAACGAACAAATTATGGTATATGATCAAGAACACATAATTGAAGAAATCCAAGGTGAAAATAATTTTGACTTCTGCTGGGGACCAAAAACAACAGAATTATTCCAAGAAATTCAAATCGGATTCTCCTCAATACCAGATAATATCTCTCTACAATCTGATTAAAAGTTTGGAAGAATATTTCTCGACAATAAAAGGTGGCAGATAAAGAAAGGTGGTGATAAGCAGTACCTGTGCAACAATAATACAAAGTGGCAAGCACTGTAGCAGCAGTACTGTAGCAGCAATAATAGAGCAATAATGGAGCACTACAGAACTGTACAAATAATGTAGCAGCACTTTAGCAATAATAATGGAGCAATAATGGAGCACTGTACTACTGTACAACTGTAGTAATAATAGAGTACTGTTACTATGTAGCAATAATGAAATACTGTACACTACATTATTAACTAGTTTTATCGTGTATATAAGGATGATCTCGGAGCTGTGGTCAGGCATCCATTCCATCCATATCCTCCTCCTAATCTTCCCCTCTCCGAACACTCACCTTCGTCTTCATCCAGTCCAGTCCAGTCCATCTCCATCTCTCTCCCCCAGTTGGTATCAGAGCCAAATTGTACGTATTTTTAAGGTATTTATGTAATAAAATTATCTTTTATCATGTTTTATTTCATATTGTTTGCTTAAACTTATTTGTTTTAGATCTGTTAAGCTATTAAGTCAAAAAATTTTAAGTTCATGCCTTAAAATTAATATGATATAGTTTTGTTAAAACTCATACGTTCTTCCATAATTTTATCTGTAATCTCCTTCTAGGCCAGACGTTGCCATTTATGGAGTGTTTTTAAGACAATCCTGTAAAGATTGGGAAAGAACATCAGTCTTAAGTACCAAGCAAATCTATTATCAACATATTAATCTATACGGATGCTTATAACCCTTAGACTTAAATGTTTACCACAGATCTAAAATTATTTCAAAATGACTTCAAACCCTATGCTAGATTATAAATTAGAAAAAACAGAAAAACTTATTTTAAAAAATCCTAAAGAAGAAATAATCTTAGATATTAAAAATAAATATCTTAATAAAATAAGTGAAATAAATTCAACAACTAATTTTAAATTAATTATTGAAATAATAAATAAAGTCTATGAATCTTTATATAATCAAACTCAAAAAATAACTGATATTAAAAACGATATTAAAAATATATCTAATGAAATAAATCGACTTAGAAATAATAAATATCAAGAAAATCTAGAAAATCTAGACAAAAATACAGAAAGATATTATCATTGGATGAATGTTCCTCTAAATAAAAAATATATGAAAAAAATTCAGGATAAAACTGAGTATATAAATATCATATATGAGATAAATATATTAGAAAATTTCACTGATTTTGAAGAAATCTACAATCTTTTTTTTATAAATAAATAAATTTTAGAAGAAAAGATAAAAGAATATATGTCTGATCCCACAACAGAAAAACTAATTGCTATTCAAGAATTATATCAATCAAAAGAACATATTTTTCAATTATATGATTATAAACCAGAAAATGAATTTTATTCTAAAACTAATAGTGATACTAATAGTAATACAGATAATAATGAAACTATTAATAATCAACTAATTGAAAACTCGACAGACATATATATGAAAGTCGGGGAACCAAGTACAAAAAAAAGACCTTTAATACCTGAAGATCAATACTTTAATCAATTCAGTGATAAATATTATCATCCTAAAGAAGATCCTAAAGAAGATCCTAAAGAAAAAAATCCATTTCACGACATATATACTAATGAAAAGATTTTTTTTTTTCAAGAAATGACCCATATATCTTTAACATTGATAAAATTTTAATTCTAGAAAGAAAACAATATATTTCTCAATGGATACAACTAGTCAAAGGATTAAAAAATATATATGTTTATATTACCACACAATAATTATTAGAACTAATAACCTCCAAATTTGAAGGTTCAGCTTCAATAGTTTTAAAATTCTTAGAAAATTATCCACAATTTCAAAAAATAAAAGAAAAAAAAAGTTAAAGATGATGCAATAATTCTCTTAGTAAAATTTCTATTAGAATTTTTTGCTGAGGGATCTCTTAATAATACAGAAGATATAGAACGCATAGAAACAATCCTCTCTAGGATGCAGATCGGTAATATCTGTTTTCTAGAAGAATTTTCACAAAAATATATAGAATATGTTTGGAAGTTATCCCTTTCACAATATGATCATTGGGCTTAAATATACTTTAACAAATTACCTACACCTTGGGATGAAAAATGTAAAAAAGAATATACTAGATTTATAGATAAAGCATTAACCAAAGATATAGAATATTTAAAATTTGATACTTTGGCTTTAAGAGTCAAATGCGCTATGAATCTATTCATGGACTTTTATCGTGATAAAAAATTACGTAAATCCTTTTATAAAGACCGTTCTAAAGCTAATCAAAAGTATTGTTGTATCAATGTTCTACCAACATATAAATTTGGCATTGGACGTACCCATAAATATAAATATCACCCTAAACATCGTCATCTCAAGTTTAAATTTACCAAATCATGGCCTAATTATAAAAATAAACGTCGTTTTAGTATAAGATATAAACCTAAGCATATTCATAATCATAAAAAATATTTTAGGCGCAAACCCAATTATAATAAAAAAGCATGCAAATGCTTTAAATGTAGTGAAGAAGGACATTATGCTAATAATTGTAAAAAAAATATTAAAATTCTAGAAGAACAACAGTTTCAATTAATAGATGAATATTATGACATAATACAAGGACACAATCTTTCAAGCTTATTTGATATTGACTATGAAGTCTCCTCAATTGAAAATATAGATAATTTAGCATTGGATTTAAATAGTGAATCTGATAATACAAACTCTAACTCCAAATCATCAAAAGACGAATAAGATGAATAAATAAATTATACTTTTATGTTAAAAGAAGAAGAAAATGAAGTAGCCACAATTGAACAAATAATCAATACTTGAAATTAAAATTTTCGATTTCAAATTGAATTTGATTAGAATCTACTAAAATTTTTTCAATTTTAATTTAATTTTTTAAGTTGAATTGAGTTTAATTATAAATTATACTTTCTATAAAAATATTTATTGTTCATGTTAAATATATTAAAATATAATATTATAAATTTAAATTTTATGTATGTAATTTTAATTTCATTTCTTAATATAAATATTATATTATGTTTATATGTAAAATATATTTTAATTATATTTTAAATATTCACATTCATATATGTATTGAATCGATTATAACTTAAAATCAATTTTATTTTAAGTAAAAAGTGAGTCAATTTAAAAACGAGTAAAGTAAAAATAAATTTCTAGCGAGTTTAGATTTTCGCATTAAATTGCCGCACTATTTTCTTCTACCTCCGCTCCTCACGTGCCCGACGCACCGAACGAAGACGACGTCTCCCTGCCCATTTCCTTCTTCCTCCGTAGCACCGAGGGACCTCCGACCTCCAGTTCCCCTGCCTGCCTTCCTTCCTCCGTTTGGTCGAAAAGGCAGCAACAAGGATTAGGTAGCCGCCAGTCTTGATCGGCGCGAGCTTCAATGGCATCTTCGACGGAGGGATTGGTGCCGATCACGAGGGCTTTTCTCGCTCGGTACTACGACAAGTACCCCGCCCCCGCTCTCTCGGGAGATGTTGCCCGCCTGACCGCCGAACTCCTGTCCCTCTCCGACGTCCTACGTAAGGAGTCCTCCCTCACCTCTGGTGAGTTTTCTCTCGCTTGACCAGGATTATTATGCTTATTTGGTGTAGTTTCTTGTTGCCGTGAGATCATGGGGATAGTGATAGGGTTATGTTACAATTCTTGTCTTTTTTATTCAATTCATCAAGAAACACACCTACGAATGCCTTTGTCGCTGATGTCGGAGTAGACTAGGTTTTCTTTCTTGTGTTTGACAGTGAGAAGGAGATTAGCGGTCTTGCTTGTTTGTGTGGAGTTAGGTGGTTTTGTAAGAACGACAATGTGCCTATGTTTGTGTTTCTTATCACTGAAGAAAGGGCAAATATACCTGTTTTGCGTGCCATTGTTAGGTTGGACATTGATGTTTGGCCCACTTCTTGGTATCTTGTCTTTTGTTTTACACTTTGTAAGATGATCTAGTCGTCGGAACACGTTACTGCGAAAATTATATCCCAGTGCCAGAAGCTAATGAAGGTAGCTTTTTCGGCATGGATGCTGATCCTACTAACTGGTACAGCACTTCCTGGTTGTAGTATTAGTATAGGAACTATTGGAAACATGCAAATATATTGAAGTTTCATCAATCCGGCAGCATATAGGGTTTGTTTGGTTGGAGGATGAATTTGAGTAAGGAAAGAGAAAATAATTTATTTTATAGAGTTGATGGGAAAGAAATTTATTTCAATATTGAGAGGTGTGTAGGATGTGAAATAAAGTTGATTTTAAGGTTGAAATTTGTGTTGGATGTGAAATAAAGTTGATTTTTAAGGTTGGAATTTGTGTTGGATGTGAAATAAAATTATTAAAATTTATAATAAATTTAAAATATTATTAAGATATTTTTTTTGCCCTTTTTGGGCTCATGCCAAACAAGGCCATAAAGTGCAAATTAGAGAATTCGGCACTCAAGGGCTGATTGACTTTTTTTTTTCAAGTTTTCTTTCTACTGCGATGATCCAGGTCCTAACAATTTGAATACCTTTTCTTCCTTTTTTTACAGAATAGCAATGCCTTAAGCTTATCAGCTGTCTTTATAATTAACCATGGTAAATTAATTTGCGTCCTTAGATAGGGCATTTATTTCATGCATGTCTACAAAAAATAAATTATTTCCATCAGAGCCCCTTTCCCACTAAAAGGTTGTTCACTTAGATCTATTCCCACCAAAATTTGTTCTGTTCGGTCCAAATTGGCAATTTCTGTCAAATATATTCATTAATTGCAATCATGTGACATGATGATTTTGAAAGGGTTTTCAATATGATTGAACTACTAAATTACCCTTGCCCTTTTCTTCCTCCTCTCTATGTCAATCTCCCATTTAACATTGACTATAAATTTACTCATCACTTTTTCTCTCTACCTCTCACATGTTTTCCCTCTTGATGCTTCTTTGCTTCGTTTGCTGTCTCTCTCCTCTTGTCCAAGGTGTCGGTACCAATGGAGATCGTTAGCAGGAAGTCATCATTGTCTATGGTTGGTGTTATGCAGCATTTATCGACATCTTTTTCTAGCCTCTGCTAATGCATTGGGTGATGAACAACAATAAATTAGTTTAACATTTCTTCATTTTTGGCTTAAAGATTAAGGGGTTTGGGGATTTACGGGAATAGGCTGATGCAATATGTGATCCTTTTCTTGCTTTGCTTTGTTTTGAAGGAATTCTTGGAAGAGTGAGGTTAGCCTACGGTATTTTAGACTTTCCATCGCAATAGGTGAACGGTTTGAAGGACCATGTGCCTGACTTCAAAGGCACTTTCAGGAAGAAAATACACTTTCAAGAAATTTACATTGAATTAAATTTCATTTGTCATGTTTTTTGTTCTAAATGTTTTCCTTTATTTTTTTTATTTTTTTATTTTTTTTTGAAGACTTTGCAAGAATGCTAATGATTTGGAGCACTGCAATCATCATAAGTGAGTTATAATTTAGGATTATGAATCTTCATTAACCAAATTTCTTGATTTCGGGCATGAAATGGTGATTGTAAAAGATGATAAGTTGTTTACTTGATTAATACTGTAGGGATTATTTTGTTTTTTAGAGCTTATACTTTCTCTTCTCATGCTCTTGCATTGTTTTATCTGATGTTTTTGGGATTTGATGTTGCTGTATAGGTTGTTGAATTTCTTTATGTTTGCAATATGGAAAATATTTGGAATGTTGTCCCAGAAATGCTCCACTAGTTGGACATTTACATTGATTAATTTTAATGGATTTTGATTTTGTTATATTCTTGTCACACTGGAAATGTTTTTCTTTGTTAGTTTCTTTTTGCAGATATCTTACGGAAAGCTAAAGACTGTCATCATCATTTTAATTGAACTATTACATCTAATGTAGAACAAATTAAAATTGGTGGTTGGTATTATATGAAGCTATAACGATTGTTGTGGCAACACTCAGCTTGCTTTGTTTTGTTAGATTTTAATTTGCACTTTATTGGAATTCAAATTGTACAGATGAAAAAGTATTATAATATTGTAAAAGGAAATTTTTGGCTTTAAAATTTGAATCATTGTCGTTTTATGCATCAGTATATATTCTTCAGTATTACTATTTTTTAACTGTGGTATGTCTTTATTGGAGTTTCAAGGATTAGCCTCTTTTGTGGGAGTAATTCATGTGTGATTAGGGTTTATAACGAGGAGTTGCTCATTTGGTATGTGGTTATGACCCCACAATAGGGTTGCTTATTGGACCGGTTTGACCCGGAACTGGTCCGAAATCGGTCCAGTAAGAACCGGTTCGGTCCAGAACAGGTTGAACCGCACCGGTTCTAACCGGTTCCGGGCCGCAAAACCAGTCCGGACTGGTTCTGCAAGTGCAGAACTGGTTATCCAGCTCGGAACCGGACCGGTTCCGTTGATCAGGAACCGGTCCAGTTCCAATTTAAAAAAAAAAAAATATTTTGGGGGCAGTGCTCATGTGCGCCGCGCGGGCGCTGCCTCCATGGCCCATGCACTGCAGTTGGCAGCACTACATTGTATATATATTTTTTGTAATGAAATCAATTTTTTTTTATAATGGAACGGTCATTTGACCGTTTCTACTCCCAGCAACGGTCAAATGATCATTTTAAACTCTAAAATGATCGTTTTAAGATCATTTTAAATTTTTTAATATGTATTGAACTCTCTATAAATAGTAGAAATTTGTGAAGAGAATTCCTATAATTTTCATTAAATTTTTCTACTCTTCTGCTTTGTCAAAAATTCTGCAAATGCGTTTTAATGGCTTCCCAACGTCGATTCTCTAGTGTTCCTTTCTCAAGTCGCCAACGGAATGTGGATCCGAATTACGTTCCCGAACTCAATCGTCTTCCTGCACTTGGTGAGAACTTTGACGAAATTTCAGAACCTGATCTCGACCTATCTGCCGAATATAATCCTGAAGTAAGTGGAGATGTTGGCACTGGCCCTGGCCCGTCAACTCAATTTTCAAGTGTTTTTAACAAATCTCGGATGAAATGCAGTAAGATATGAGATTTTTTTGAATTACAAATTAAATCTAATAGCAACTCGGAGAGATCCGAATACGTTGCTATTTGTAAAATTTGTAAAAATCAATACTCATACAAACAGGGTGGTACCGGTGGTGGAACTTGTATATTTAAGATGCACCTAGTTAGATTTCATAAGTTTAGTAAAAGAACTTGCCAACCTACTATTGTAGAGCCAACTCAAACACAACTGAATCCTCAGAGTAGAACTATGTCATGGTCTTTTAGAAATGATAAGGTACATAGAGGTTTAGTTCGATTTGTTGTACGAACCGAACAACCATTTACAATATGTGAAAAGGAGAAATTTTTAGAATATATTATTCAATATTTACAATCTCAATATAACCATATTTTTAGACTTACACTTAAAAAAGATTGTATGTTAATGTACGAAGAATATAGAAAATCTCTTATTCAACACTTCAGTAACATTAGTTGTAGAGTTAGCTTAACATTCGATATTTAGACTAGCATTAGCGGCACGAGTTACTTAGTTGTTACTTGTCATTGGATCGATGAACTGTAGGGAATGCAGAAACGAATATTATCTTTAGATATATTAGATAAGACCCATACTGGTTCAACTTTTTTTTTTACATTCGTAATGTTTGTAAAATTTGATATGGTGCAGAATGCTGGCTTGCAAAGAGGAAACATACAAATAAAATAAATGTTGCAGAAATGAGAATGTTAAGATGGATGTGTGGATATACACGAAAGGATAGAATGAGAAATGAGTATATCCGAAAGAAAGTTGGTGTTGCACCAATTGAGGATAAACTTAGAGAAAGTCGGCTTAGATGATTTGGACATCTAAATCGTAGGCCGGTTGAAGCTCCAGTTAGAAAAATTGAGTTATTGGATTTTGCCATGTACAAAGAGGAAGAGGTAGACCAAAGAAGACATGGCAAAAAACTATAAGGAGTGATCTTAGTTACTTAGACTTAGATAAGAATTTGGTAACTGATAGGGCACAATGAAAACAAAGGATTCATGTAGCCGACCCCACCTAGTGGGATTAAGGCTTGATTGTTGTTGTTGTTGTTGTAATGTTTGTAAAATTTATAGTATAGAAAATAAAATTTTTGCTATTTCTTTGGATAATGCCTCAAATAATAATTCTGTCGTTAATTTTTTACAGTAATTTTTAAAATCTTCGCTTTATGGTTCCCTTTTTCATGTTAGATGTGCATGTCATATCATAAACTTCTGTGTTTCTAGTGCTTTTAATTTCGAACATTTAATTATTGATAAATCTAAGCATGTTGCAAAATGAATTCGTTTAAATTCAAACGTTAGGCGTGAATGGAAACGTGTTTGCGTAAGTGCCGGAAAAAATTGTGTAAAATTTTCATTACCTGTAGAAGCTAGATCGAATTCACTTCATCGTTTATTCGAATCACTTTTACCTTACAAAGATTTGCTAACTTCTTTTTACAATTCATATACACTTAATCATGACATTCAATTATGTTCTTATGATTGAATTTTTTTTAAAAAAGTTTTTTGAATTATTGTCTATTTTTAAGGAGTTTACTGAAAGCTTTTCAGGTTGTTATCTGACTTCGTCTATTTTTTACTTTATGTTTTTCAAATGTTTCAAAAATTTTTAGAGTTTAGATCAGATCCAATTCTTGAAACTTTTATTACTGACGTGGAACTAAAATTTTAAAAATACTGAAAAAAACTTTCACTTTTATATTCAATAGCTGCTATGCTTGATCCTCGTCAGGGAACCGAAGTTATTGAAACTTGTTACGCGGAATATTCTTTTTTCTTGGGGAGTAATAGTGATGCCGAAAAAGCATCAGTTTTTACAACTCTCCAAGAGTTGTTTTCTCTTTATTACAGTGAGCAGGTTGTGAGCAGGAACGTGCAACGTGTGGAGATACAAACCGGAACACAGAAAAGCCTGGCATTTTCAACATTCTTAGGTCGGCGACGACGAAAAAATCTCTTGCTATAGAGAAAAGAAAAGCAACTTCTGGCGAATCCACAGCACAGAGTCAAGCACCTGCAAATTTGAACGAGTTGCAGTTCTATTTACATCTCGAGGAGAAATTTGATGATGATATAAGCTTATTGGAGTGGTGAAAAAGTTCATCAAAGCAATATCTCGTTCTATCTGCTTTGGCACAAGATGTTCTAGCAGCCCAAGCTTCAACTGTAGCTTCTGAATCTGCCTTTTCTATCACAGGAAGAATAATAGGAGACTATAGAAGCAGTTTATCTCCTGCAACCCTTTGCATGCTTATTTGTCTACACAATTGGTTTGCTGATGAGTCACGAAATCAACAGTATAATTTCATGGACGAATTTAAGGATACCAGTTCAGAAGAAGAGAAGTACTCGAGAAGAATTCATTGTAACTACGATGAATAATTTTTTTTGCAACGTGAAATTTTTGTACGAACTGTAATTATTTTTTGTAAATATTTCGTTAATATTAATAACATTTTTTTTGAATTTTTTTATGTTAATTTTTTCATAAATATTACAAAATATAAAATATTTTTTTATAAAATACATAAAAAATATATATTTTAAAATTAATTTACTCGATTGAGCCGACCCGACCCAAATATATGGATCCGGATCGGACTCGGACCGGATCCAAGCTAAGCTAACCGGTTCCAGACCGGATCCGGAATCGGTTGGAACCGGTCCAAGGTTGGACCTGGAACCGGTCCAAGGTTGGACCTGGAACCGGTCCAAGGTTGGACCTGGAACCGGTCCAAGGTTGGACCTGGAACCGGTAGAACTGAACCGGTTCCAGGTCCAACCGGACCGGAATCGGTCCGGTCCGGTAACTACCCTGACCCCACAATTACAATTGTACACTTTAGCGAGACTTTAGTAGACTTTAATTTTTTCTCCCACATTGTGATCATTGAATCTTGATGTGATGTATTTCTTTTTCCTGTATGTTATTACCAAGAGTAGTTGCCTTTGTATGCAGCTTGAAATCTTTTTTTTTTTTTTGAAATATGGCCTAGGCCAATTTGATTAAACTAAAAGCTAATACAAAAATATACATCAAGTCTTATCCCCTTTGAAGATAGTGCAAAAATCAGGGAGAAAGATATTCTCCTCACCCAACCAAAATCGCCATTTGTAGCTAAGTGAGATAAAAAATTGGTGTAAATCTTGATATATAAGTAATTTCTCAATTATATAAAGAGGCTAGAAGACTAGTGATATTCTTCATTAGTTTTCTTTGCTTTTTTATGCTTCCATAGGTGTTCTCGGGCTATCATTGCCTTCTTGAAGTCAACATTGTCCTTTCTTCCCTTGTTGAATTAGGACCAACTCCTTGCTTGCTTTGATGGGATACCTGGGAGGCTCTCGATTTCAGTTGGGAGAGGCTCTTGGTTCAGTAATTAGGAGCTTTCATCTTGCTTGTTGTTCTTCCCTTGTTGAATGCCTTCTTGGATTTGTTGAACTTTCTCCAATGAATCATCTTATATCCATAAACCTGCTATCTCTATGGCTTCATTTGCAATAGCTTTTAATCCCTTTAATGTAGCCCACTGTTCAACTATATGGATTGCATTTGTGAAAATCCTTTTGCCACCGCTTTGATGAATGCTCCTCTATGGTCCCTACTGATGAAATCGGCTCTAACAATTCCATTGTCACATACTGAGCCATCAAAATTGAGCTTGTGCCAGTGAGATGGTAGGGGAATCCAAGTTTCTTCAGATTAGATAGTTGGCCCCCATGGGGAGCTTAACTTCCAGTGTCTCCTTACACTGGTCAAGTCCTCAGGATGGTGTGCACTATCGTGGCAATTACATCAGATGAAGAGACTAGTTCTTCACACACCTTTGTGTTCTGGGGCCTTCAGCAGTAATGAAGAGCTGCAACTTTAGTTTGAAGCCACTTGTTTCTTTTGTTGGTGCTAGTCTCCCTCGCCATCTCCAATTTTACAAGGAAAATTTTAGCAGAAAAAGAGTTAGGAGGATGCTTTTGAGTACAAGTCCTGGGATCACTGCCTACGTGATGCAAACTCTTGTTTGCTCTACAACCCCTTTTTTTGGATAGTAACTCGACTTCTACTTTTGCAGGTGAACAGTTGGTGGCCGAGGCAGTGGGCCATGATCCGCCTCATAAGGTTGATGAAAACTTATGGAAAAACCGGGAGCATATTGAGGAAATTCTATATTTGCTTGACAAATCTAACTTACCACAATTGGTATACCTTCTTGCTTGCGTATTTGATTTCTGTTTTTCTTTTGGAATTTAGTAATTTTATTTTTCCTGAACCTCATTTATTTTGTTGGTTTGACTTGACTATGAGTTAGGATATTATATTTGTTTTGTATGAATGTTTATGTAGCTTCAACAGAAAGCCTTTCCTGAAGATGCTGAAATTGCTGTGTGTATTGAAGACCTTCAACATCCACTGCAAAGAACTTTGGAGGTACTGGAGATATTCCAGTCAAAAAATGCTGATTACGTGTTTAATACAGGTCTGTACGTAAGTCATTGTAAAAGACTGAATCTTTGTACTATTTATAGTTGATCTATAAGCCTAGGCCAACTTTAAAAAAAAAAGCCTGAATCTTTCTTGTTCACTTTGCTTCTTTCTTTAATAAGGTTACATTTCTAATATCAAAAAGAAAAGTTGTCTGGTCTGATAGCTTTTACAACCATGCGTTGTAGACTGTGGTTTATCATAAGCTGTTTTAACGCTATCTGAATCGTTAAGCTCTATTATGTTCCTCTCTAATAGATAATTTAGAAACCATTGCTCGTAGTTTGTTTGAAACAAGCATGATATAAAGTTAATCAAGTGAATATGCATTAGTTCTAAGTTTTTGAATGACAAATTTTTAGTCTGTGGCTTGAATAGGCGCAAATGATATGGAACTCAGATCTTGTCTTTATAAAAGATTATATTAAAAACCTTGATGTTTTTGATTATCCAAGATGAGTTGCATGTGGCAATCCATTTGTATGACATTTCATGTAGAATTTAGTAGATGCGCGTATATAGTCATCTTGACACAACAAATATGAATTACCTCTCAACTTGGAAAGTAAAAGATAAATCCTTTTCATTATGCAGATTTTTCTAAATGGAATGAATGAATGAATTTAGGGACCTTATAGTTGGCAGTACATGGTATATTTGATGTTCAATAAGTAAATTATTCAAAATAGCTTGAAGGAGTTTGTTTCATGTTTCAGATTATTATTGATTGTCTTGAAGTTTCATGCTCTAATGTGCTATTGCTGGGTTCCAAATCCTAGATAAGAAATGCAGAAGGTTGTGTTAAATAGTCGATAACCAACATGAAACTTGTCAAATAAACATGATATGAATCTTTTAAGAAATTACATTAAAGCTAAGACGTTCTTTGAAAGCGACACGTTGCATTGCTTTAATATAATGAAAAGTGTGTAAGAGTTGCTATATTAGCACTTGTTAGTGAGAAGTGAGTAAGGATTCCCACATTAGGAATGAATGCTGGTAAATAAGCTAGTTCAAGACACAATGATAATACTATGAATTTGGGATATAGGCATCTTAATAGACAAGTTAATAGTGTCAGTATGAATTATAATTCATAGGAGGATTAATATTTTGGGACTTCAATTAACGAAATAGGTGGGATAAACAGCTAAATAAATTGATAGCTTAGGTTTCAAACTTCGTTATTATGATAAAAATATAACTAAGAATGTGGTGAGTATTATTCCAAATAGGAGTTTGAAGGATTGCATAGTAAAAATTAAGAGGAATACAAATAGAAGTATAGTTTTAAAAATTGTAATCCTTAGGATGACTATTAATATTGTAAGTGTGTATGTCTCTTAATTAGGTTTAGGTCCCAGTATAAACAAGAATCTTTAGAAGGATTTCGAAAAGTTGATATAAGAAATATTTCAGGAAGAAAGAATATTCATCAGAAGAGATTTAAATGGATATATTAGAAGTGTTGATAAATTTAATGGCATTCACACTGAAGGATTTTGAAAAGTTGATATAAGAAATATCTCAGGAGGAAAGAATATTCATTAGAAGAGATTTAAATGTATATATTGAAAGTGTTGATGAATTTAATGGCATTCACACTGGGCATGATTTTGGAATGACTGATGAGGAGGGTAAAAGTATTTTGAAGTTTTGCTTAGTTTATGATTTTATAATTGCTAATACTTCAAGAAAAGAGAGAGCATATTATCACTTATAAGAATGAGATTTTAAGGATACAGATTGATTATGTTCTTATAAGAAAATAGGATCACTTAGATTATAAAGATTGTATGGTCATTTCAAATGAATGTTTGGTTATCCAATATGGATTAAATGTGTTAGATTTTAAGACGAGTTGAAGAAGGATAGTAAACTGAAATAGTACTCTTAAACTCGATAGTGAAATTTGAAGAATAAGAATAGAAACATCTTTAAGAGAAGAGTTCTAGAACTGAAGAAGTGAGAAGGGAAAGTTGATCTTATGTGGTTAACGGTTGCTTGCATCCACAAGATAGTGAAAGATTTATTAGGAGAATGTAAATAAAATGTTTCAAATAATAAAAATACTTGATAGTGGAAAAAATATGCACAAAAAACATTAAAGAGAAGAAAATTTATTATAAATACTTAGATATATGTAATAAAAAATGAGAATTAAGAGAAATATAAAAATTCTCGATGAGAGTTCAAGAAAGTAGTTTGTAATGCAAAGAATGTGATTTTTGAGAATTTATATAAGTTAAACACTAAATAAGAAAAAAAATTTGTATGTATATGCTTGTCAAGGTAAGAGATAGCAAACTAAAGACTTAATTCAGGTAAAATGTATTAAGAATGTGGATTAGAAAATATTTTTTAAGAGAGAAGATATCCAATAGAAATGGATGAGTTAGTTTCAAAAGTTTTTCTTGAAAGTCATTCAAAATCTTTTGAATTAAGGTTGTTATTAGGTTGTTATTAAGTTGTTTAATATGATTTTAAAGACTAAAAGGTGCCAAATGAATGAAGAAAGAGCATACTGATATCTATTTGCATGAATGAAGACGATGTACATAATTGTGCCAATTATATAGAAAATTAATAAGGCATATTTTAAAGTTTTGGGGGAAGGTGGTTGAGTATAAATTACGTTTTGATAGTGGGGTGTCATAAAATCGATTTTGTTTTATGTTAAGTTGATTTACTATGGAAGATATTTATTTGTTGAGTGCTTTGGATTTTCAGAAAAAAAATAGTTTGCACTATTTTGAAGAGTTTTAAAAAAGAAAGTGCTTTGTGCTATTTATATGTATATATAAATGGTCTGTTACTTATGTTCAAATACAAATGAGTTTAATTAATGATTTTTTTTTATTACAATTGGATTACACTAAGATTCAATTTTAAGTCTATATCTCCTTTTATTAGTTATGGAGATCTTAATTGGATAAATTTAAGAAAAAAATATTTTGATGTATGCTTCTCGCAATAACACTCTCTTTGACAAATTGATGATCTAATTATGAGGAAGAGTGAGCGGTTTAGATATCTCGAATTAATCGTACATCATGACGGTGAAATAGTGATATTATTAATTAGATCCAAGCATGATGATAAAGTAGAAAAATGCATTTAGGCCCTGTTTGGTTGGAGGCCAGGCCATGGCCAAAATGGCCTCCAACCATTTTATTAAAAAAAATAATAAAAAAAATTAAGTATAATGCGTTAAAAATTATATAGATATAATATAAAATAAATTTTTTATATTAAAATTTATATATTTAGAATGAAAAATGAAAAAATTGTTTAATAAAATAGTTGGAGGCTATTTTGGCTATAGTCATGGCCAAGATGGCCTCCAACCAAACAGGGCCTTAGTGTGTTGTGTGAGAAAAATTTATTGAGAATTAAGGGGTGAATTTTATAAAACATCAGTAGATCAATGATGTTTTGTAGTGTTGAATGCTGGCCTATAAAGCAGAAATATAAAAAAAATGGTGTACAGAAATGAGGATGTTATGGTGGATGAGTGGGTATACATGAAAGGACAGGATGAGAGATGAGTATATTTTGCGTGAAAATTAGAATAGCTTAATTAAGGATAAGTTCAGAGATACTCAACTTAAATAATTTGGACAAATTGTAGGTCGATTGAAACTCTTGTTTGGAGAGTTAGATATTTTGATCTTGCTCATGTAAAATGAGGAAGATGAAAGCCAATAAAGACATGAAAAGGAGCTATAAGGAATGATCTCACATACTTGGAGCTAAATGAGAAATTGTTATTTGATAAACTACAATGAAAATAAATGATTCATGTAGCTGACCTTACCTAGTGGGATAAAGATTTGGTAATTATTGTTTGTCGTTATCTTGAAGTTTCATCTTTTATAATTAGGGGGAAGAAATTTCATTTTATTCCTTGGTTTCCACGTTATGAAGTTGAGATTATGGGGTGTACTGAATGAAATAAGAAGAGTTTTAGATTTTCTCACTTTAAGAACTATGTTTGATCCAATTTCATTGTGTTTGGCAAGACCATCTCTTAAAATTAGATAAGAAAAATTGTTGAAATGGGCTTGGTGAAAGGTTGTTTGGATGTAATAGATAGGATAGGTTTTTGAGGAGTTTGCGAGAGGGTTAGTGAATAACCTGCTCCAAGTCTCAGGGTAGGTGCATAAGTTGGATATTGTGTAGGAATAATCATGATGATTAGTATGTGATGGAACTTGCATGATACCAATGTGAAGACTTATATTGACAAGAAGACTGATTATGCTATGAGATTATGATGATATGTTTCATAATAAAGTGGGGGATCACAGTAATCATTATGTTCATTTTTAATATTTTCTCTATTTGATTGAATATGTCATGTCATTACCTCAATGATATCCCTCGTTAATATGACCAAATCCTTCATTAAAATATTGTTGCATTTTCTTTTGAATTTGACAAGAAGAATAACAACGCATTGCAAAATTATGATGACAAGACATTTCAATAAAGTGGGGGATCATGGTATCTATTGTGGTCATTTTCAGTATTTTCTTGGTTTGATCGAACATGACATTAACACTATTAAATTGACCCAAAAGCTTAAGCATGTAGGTTATGGTTTAGGAATAATTTTATATTTTAATACGTCTCTTCATGCACAAGCTTATTTGCTTTACATCATAGAGTTCATCATAAGTGTGTGTGTGTATTGATAGATATAACCTTATGTTATAGATAGTTGGAGGAGCTTCGGATTTGAATACGAGACAATTGGCTCTGATGCTATGTTAAATTTTTTGTTACCAACTAACCTAAAATCTTAAGCTTGTAGGTTTTGACCTACGAATAAATTTATATTATAACAAATATCATTAAAATCCCTTGTTAGTACAACTAAATCCTTCATTCAAATACAAGTTTATTTTCTTGTGATTATGTTCGACATTACTTTGCAGAACTGGCTTAGCTATAACTTTGGAGGTGAAAATCATAATCTGTCTTGATTTGGCTTTTTGATCATGATGAAGGGATCGATTGAACGACATGCACTTGATCTTGAAATGAAGTTGTATTCTAAGCAAATTTCTAATTTTTAAGTATACAAGAAGTTAACTTTTCAAATGAAAGTGTTTGCCTCAATGTGCAATTTTTGAGTCCTGTCCAATTACACAAGCTGCATAAAACCTTGATGATGAAGGCTGAGTAAAATCATGAACCAGCAATGCTGCCTGATGGTGCTTTGGGGAGGTCCCAATGTCAAGACAACTGAAGGAGGGCGGATCTTCATAATGCAAAAGTTGGCTTTGGTCATAAGCTTTGTGATGTGCTCTGCCAGAGAACAGAGTTAGCTAACATTTTTGTTGAAGCTGTTTTTTCTTTGTTGATTTTCCTCCCACACCCTTGAAGTTTATGATACTTGTAATTGTGGCAGATGTTCATTTTTATTTTGTGCATTTTCAATGATTCAAAAATTTTATGATGGATACATCAAAAAAAATAAATTTATGGACTGACTTCCAAAGTTCATGTACAAAAGATTACCTAACGTCTTTGTCTAGTTGGTATTGTCTGACTAAATTCAATAAACTGAGGCATTGCTAAGATATGTTCTTGGCAATTGATTAGGGGTTCATAAATATATTTGCAGTTATGACCTACATGCCGCAAGATTTTCGCGGAATGCTCATCAGGCAACAAAGGGAGCGCTCAGAGAGGAATAGACAAGCTCAGGTTGATGCTTTGGTGAATGCTGGTGGAAGCATACGGGATCGTTATGCATTACTTTGGAATCAGCAGATGGAGAGGTTGAATTTTTCAGCACACAACTCTTCTTCCCCCGCTGCTTCTTAAATTTTCTTGTCACAAATCCTTGTATGAATTCTTTTACTTGTTAATGTCACAGACGGCGACAACTTGCTCAGCTTGGCTCTGCTCAAGGTGTTTACAAGACAGTAGTGAAATATTTAGTTGGTGTACCACAGGTGTGCTGCTTGTTCTCTTTCTGCTCATTTCTGCCTTTGGACTGGATCTACATCTTTTCTTTGTGATTTTATGGTAACATCATGACTGAAAATTGATTCTAGAATATTGTAGTACCTCAAAGCTAGGCAAACTCAAAATATCTAAAGAATCTTTTTTATTCATTCGTGGCTATCTCCCCCTCTTTTTACCCCATGTGCAAATTCATTTCCTTTGGTCCATGGTAGTATGTCAGACCTGGACTTAGAAACACAACCACACTACCCACATACATGTCCGCATTCTCACATTTAGTAGTATGCTTCAGTGTAGGAAGTGACATTGTTATATTGGTGGATGCTGATAGGACAGGCAGATCAATGAAAGCTTGCACAAAGTGCTTTTTCCTCTCTAGTAAAATATGTACGAACTTAGTTGTCTATGAGGAGGCTCTAAACATTCTTAATTATAAGATGATTCTTTTCTGACTTATGGTATTATGTTTGATATATTCTGTTGATTCTTAGCTTTCCTTCACATGAACTTGATGTAGTTTTCCATTATATATTTTCCTGTTATTGCAACGTTTGTTGTTTAACTATTCATATCAATGTTGTTGCAACTTGGTATTACTCTTTTCTAACTATGAAGTTCCATTGTTATATTGGTGGGCGCTCATAGGACAGGCAGATGAATGGAAACTTACACAAAGTGTTTTTTTCCTTTCAAGTAAAATATGTACGAACTTAGTTGACATGAGAAGGCTCTAAACATTCTTACTTATAAGATGATTCTTTTCTGACTTGTGCTATTATGTTTGATATATTTTGTTGATTCTTAGCTTTCATTCATATGAACTGGATATAGTTTACAATTATATATTTTCCTGTTATTGTAACGCTTGCTATGTAACTATTCATACCATATCTTCCTTTTCTCTTGCAGGTTTTGTTAGATTTCATAAAGCAAATTAATGATGATAAAGGGTATTATGTTATTTCTTTTCCCTTTATTTTCCTGAAGCAATTACATCAAGTTTGTGTTCGTAGTGATGCCATGTCTTGCGAACTCTTTAGGAAAGAAGATGGGTGTATGCAGACTTTTGATGTTCGTTACTGTTGCTTATTTTAGACCCATGGAAGAGCAACGTCAGCGCTATGGACCCTCCTTGTATAGCCTTACAAAAATGGTGCTTGCAATTCATCTATTCCTACTGCTTTCCTGGGGACGCTTTGGGACAAAAAAACTGTGAGCTACCCTGCTTGGCCTTTTGCTCACTCTTATAAAATAAATTGTCATATGCTTATCTTCTTGCCTGTTTCTTATGATCTTTATTTTCTGGCATTTTTCATACTGAGCAGACAGCAGGATCAATTATCTGCCCTACAGCAAGCTGTTCAAGTATACACATCTGAGCTTGAGAAATTCATCAAATTTATTGGGTAATTGCCTCTTTAGGCTATTTCCTAAATGGACTGAACATCTTTCATTTAGTTTAGGACCTCAAGTTTTTCAATTTGTTAAATGGTCTATATATCAATACTAAAAACATGGGAGGATTTTAATGAATCAGGTAATTTATTTTTTGCTTGATTACTATGGTTTGACAACTCGTAACATTGATGACTGGAAACAGCAGGGAAAATGTTGTTCAATGCATGTAAAGATTATATTTTGTTGTTACTTTTGTTCTTTAGATTAACTGACACATCTGTTGTATTGCATGTTTTGGGTTGCTTTATTCTAGAATTAGACTATCTTATGCAAACGTAGTATATACTCGTGGTAATTCTGCATTTCTTACCCATCAAAAAAAATTTCTGCATTTCATGGTATTTTATTTACACTAGCAAATATTTGTTTTGAGTTTTCTGTGGCATGATTCAAATAATAGATTTCTATTGCAGAGAAGTTTTTGTGAATTCTCCCTTCTTTATTCCAGCGGATGCTGCAGAATCAAGGCATGCTCTCTCTCTCTCTATATATATATATACACGTACATATATATATATATATATGTATACATATATACATACATATACATACATACATACATACACATACATACATACACATACATACATACACACACATACATACATACACATACATACATACATACATACATATACATACATACATACATATACATACATACATACATACATATACATACATACATACATACATATACATACATACATACATATATATATATATAACACGCGTGCGCGCACATACACACGCACGCATAAATTTTTTTCTATGAGCATATAGGTTACACTTCCATCCTTACCTTGTGAATATGTCCGCACATTATTTAAGGACAAGTGCTAATCTCTTTATTGAAGCCTTACTCCAGCTAAATATTGCAGGAATAATGATGATTACAAAGAAGCTGTTATTCTTCCTGGAAAAACACATGAGGTGAGTTATGATAATTACACAATGTTTTCACATTTTCATGTTTTCCTTTCTGTAAAAAGCTGATGTTCCTCATAGGAGCCAAGGGCAACTTGTAGAATTCACAGCAACAGTATAATCCATGCATTGGTATCTTTATGTTTATTTTTTTGTTAACTCACTAGTAGCATGCCTAACATTAATATCTCTCACGATAAGAAAACCGAGCAATCCAATCAAATGATGAAATCGTAACTCAAATCTAATTGATGTGTAGTCTTGGGAAAGATATACTTGAGCCATGTGATTAGCAATTTGGAGGGTCGAAGCACAATTGTGCGATGTGGGAAGATCTCTGTCAACTATAGTCCACATGGTGTGTTGTGGCTTACCTGGAGCGGGTTATAAGATTCTTATAAGCCCATGATGATTCCTCACATGAAGCAACAGGACACAGTAGGGGTGCTGCATTCATGGATATGTGGTTGAGAATCTGGTTGACCTTCACGTGGACCACAAGGAGGAACGCTAAGTTATTCTCTTTGTGTAATCATCTTCTTAGGATAATTTTGTTTCTCCTATAATAGAATGCCATCTCAACAGTGTCACTTAGATATTTGAGCAACTATCTGACATCTTTCTATTGTTCTAAGCATAAACATGTCATAAATTTGCGCATAACTCTCACTGCATAGGCAATGTCTTATCTTGTGCATGCTAAGTTTTTTTTACTAGATATCTGAAAAACCTTCAGCAACACTATGTAGATGTCCAACAAATCACCATGGAAAAATGCAATTTTCATCATAGATTGCTTTAGGTACAAGTTTCTTGTGGCAACAATACGTAACATAGCCATAATGGCAGTCAATATAAACACAAATGAAAATAATTTGGTATAACTAATATCTTTTTGAGGAATACCTTTTATCATCAATAGTGTTTTGTACCTTTCATTACTATCTGCTTCTTTCTTGATCTTATGCTTTTACTTATTTTTCAGAGCACTCTTCCGATCTACTGCTAGAGATGACTTCTAAGTTCTGTTCTTCACCAGTGAATTGCACCTATCTATAGCCAATTGCCATTGAATAACATATTCCATCTGCTTTATCTCATCATAACACCCTGGTTTTCCAGAATCAGTCAAAAGTATATAAAATAAAGATGGAGAATATGTTTGAAATGGTCTTTGACTAGATCTCCTCGAAGTGGGCGCTAGAGTGTTACTACTGCTTTTGATTCATCCTCAGAATCAATAATAGTTGGCTCAAGTCCCTTCTGGATTGCCTCTAAACTATTCTCCAGCTTAATCTCACTTGCCTTCTTTGGTATATGGCGTTTAAGCTTGTAAATAATGGTCTTGTTAAATAAGACATCATTGCTTTTGATAACATTCCTACTCGATTCATCCCAAAACTTGTAGTCACTTTGATTATCCTTGTAGCTAGTGAAATGGCACTCTGTTTTGCCTTCTAGCTTGTCTCTCTTCCCTTCATCTACATGCACATGCGAATGACAACCAAATAACCTTAAGTAAGAATACTTTCTTTTCAATCCACTCTTCTTCTGGTAATTTGAAATTTTGGTGGATCCAAAGGTTCTTTGTTGAGTAGATGTGCTACCGTGTTAGTTGCCTTTGCCCAGAAGGATTTGGGAAATCCTGCATGGAGTTCATACTTCTAGCACGTTCATTGAGAATTGTAGTTATTCTCTTGCGAATCCATTTTGTTGTAGCCTTTTCGATACTATCTAATCAGCTTGATGCCATTCTTTGCACAGAAATCCTTAAATATCCTGCTTTTATACACATTACCGCTATCTGATTTGAAGCACTTAATCTTCAGACCACTTGCATTCTCTGCCTCAGTCTTTCACTTTTTAGAAGTGCGAAAAACTTTAAATTTATTGCTTAGAAAATAAATCCATACCTTCTGTGTAGAGTCATCAATAGAAGTTATATAGTAACAAGATTCTCTAAGAGAATGTGCTGGCGTAGGCCCCCAAACATCTGTATGAATCGACTTTAACTCTTTGGCACGTGGTTCCAGTCTAGCAAAGTTAACCCTTTTCTGCTTGCCCTGAACATAGTCTTCGCAAAGCCTACCACTGTTTCAGCTTGGGAAGATAGCCTCTCAATGCCATCTCCTGCATTCTTTTCTCATTCATTTGGCCAATCCTAGAACAACACAATTCTGAGCTCTTCTCTATTGATCATATACAATATGCCTCTCTTTGTTCCTTTCTCCACAATCATAGCACCGTTCATGATTCTCCAGGAGCTATCCCCAAATATAGTCCTGTAGCTTGTCCTATTTGACTGACGAAAATTAAATTTCTCTTGAGTCTAAGAATATACCTGGCATTCTGCAGCTTTCAGAGCGATCCATTTCATGCCCTAATCTGTACGTCATTTTTCCTTGCAATCTCCAAAAGTTCATCATTTGTAAGATATACTTTTCTGAACTTCTCAGCAGTAAAATTCTGTAATAGTTCTTTACATGGGATGGAATGAAACGATGCATCTGAGTCTAATATCCAAGACTCAACCGGACTAATGCTTATACCAATGCATCTTGTTCTTTTTCAATAGCTGTATTTATATCCTGACTCTAGCTTTCCTTTGGGTCTTTACAATCTTTTCATTGCCACAATTCCAGCAAATCTTATCACTGGGAAGTCTCAATTTGCTTCTTCCCTCTGAGAACTTCTACCTCTGTCTTCATCCGTATGCAAGACAGTGCCTAAAGACTTTCCAGATTCTTTTCTGTGAATATTTTCACACAGAATCAAATCCCGGACCTCTTGAAGTTTTAGTGTTTTCTGACCAGACGAATTGTTTGCTACTATGACAATTACACTCCAACCCTTTGGTAGGGAAGACAATAATATGAGTGCCTTTACCTAATCATCAAATTCAATGTCCACCGAATTCAATTGGGTTGTGATGACATTGACCTTATTGATATAATTTGTGACAAGATCTCTCGATCATCTTTAGGTTGAATAGATAACGCATTAGATAAACTTTGTTTGATGCCGAAGGCTTCTTGAACATATTGCACAAACTTTCATTAAATTCGCTATCGTCTTCTCGTTGATGATATTGAGCTATATTCCTTGCCAATGTGAGTCTAACAATCCTTGGTGCCTGGCGATCTATAAGATCCCAATTCTCTTACTTTATCGATTTTGGCTTTTTACCCACCAAGGGTAGATATAACTTTTTTTGATATAACAGATCCTCTATTTGCATCTTCGAGAATTCGAAGTCCTTGCCATTGAATCGATCAATCTTCACCTTCGCATCCTCCATTGCTTTCCTTATTTCGATAAACCAAGCAATTTGAATCTTGCTCTGATATCAATTGTTAGGAATACGATCTCGCTTAGCAACACATTGTTCAAGATAATTCCTACAACAACGCAATAGAAAAACTGATTAAAATTACAATTCATGCAAAAGATTCGATGCAAATCTTAGAAGAAAGAAAAAGTAACAAGTGAACACCAAATTTGCGTGGAAAGCCCTTAAGTTCGGGGAAAAACCACAACCACACCAAAGAAAATTTTTCTATTCTTCAAAGAATCTCGAGAGAAAATGCAAAGATCTCACAATCTCATTCTCTCAAACCCTACAATAGCTCACAATGATCAGATCTAATTAAGATTGGATGTACATAAGGTATTTATAGGGAAACCTCATAACAAATGCTGAAACAAAAGCAAAAATTTCATAATAGATGTTGAAACAAATTTGCAAATCTCATAACAGATGTTGAAACAAAATGCGGAAATCTCATAATAAATTCCCGTTATGCCAATTGTTCTCAAATAAGATTATGTACTTTATAGTTTTCAATCTTCATACTGTAGAAGATCTAGACTTCACACTCCTATCAAGACATGTGCATGATCCTTAATATCATAATCCAATATATTGTTAGGTTGCGATTGACTCTATGGTGCTGATGTACACTTCCAGATTGTGCAACTAATGTGTTTTTACTAGGAGGTGTAAATAGGTTGTTGTAGTTCCTTCCTACTAACTAGACGTGGTTACCAATTCAAATTAGGGATGGCTAATTTCTATTGGTTAAAACTAGATAAGAAACTCGCATGTAATATTCAACAACAATTCTTTCAAGTAATAATTTTATGCAAATCTCTCAAGTGAGCCATTGAGCAAACCGTGTACAAACATCCCAAAGCGAATCTACAAAAATCCAAAAATATTATGTTAAGAGTTCGATTTACTTGAGCCAATGGTTCAAGGCTCGCAACAAATAAAATTACAGAAGCTCTTTCTGCGCATAATGGTTTGTTGTTGGATCCTTGGGAAGTAGAGGACGAAGCGGCAAATCATGAGCAGGTGGTGGTTGTGGTTGTAGTTGTGGTTTGGGAGGCAAGATGACAAATCTCGTGGAGGGTGATGACAGCATAATGCAAAGGTTGGTGGTGCAATTTAAGTCTAGTGGCGTGATTCCACAAATATAGACTGAAGGCATGGTCAAAGGCATCCAATCTAGGTGTGTTGTAAAATAGACCGCAGACTGACCCTACATGTCATTTGGTCTTATTCAAGGACAAAACTAGATTGCAAATGAATAAATTATAGTGAATTGATCTCTGTCTTTAATATTTACTATTCCATAATGGCAATGAATCAATATGATGAATAAGTTTGTTATTGTAAACATTTGATATTATTTTTGATAGGGCACTACTATTTTTTTTTTATTTTAAAAATAGTAGTTATTTACTTGTTTGATCAATTTAATGACCAATCCTGCTGATCCAACTATGAACCATATAGGTGGCTAGTTTTTAATCTGGTTTGGTATTTACGACATCTGTCACTGATGACAAGCATGGGTGAGGAAGGCTGTTGTGATGACCCTACTCGTCACACTAATGTTAATTACTATAGGGGAGAAAGGAATTAAAATAACAACAAAAGAATAAATAAATATATCAAGTACTATTGCAAAGCTTCACATTACTATAGTTTAGAACCAAAGTAAACCACCAAACTCGGTGTCTTAACTACCAAAAGTCTCTACTAACAACTAGATCATTGAAGTCTTTACTAAACAATTAAATAAAAGTCTCTCTTTCTAAACTTGAACAAGCAAATGACTACTCTCGACTAGCATTCTCACTATTCCTATAATCTTGTGCATCAACATCGGCCACTTTAATAATAGGAGTCTATTAGAATAAACTTAATAGGTTGTATGCTAATAAAACCTTTATATAAAAAGGGTAAAACAACATAGCAGTAATAATAGAGCATTAATTTGAAACATAAGAACATTAATAAATAAACAAATGTAGCATTGGTAAGTAGGTAAGAGGTAAGTAGAACAAGGTATAAAACATATGTAATGTGTATGTCTCTTTTAGTTTATTTCTTTTTATTTTTAGGATATGTGATTTCACGTATTATGCCTTAGTTGCCTTTTTTACCTTTAGGGATCGTCATCCCCCATTAGCAGCCCTCTATAGGCTTACGCAATAAGAGCCGTGTCGCACCAAATATCATGTGAGGTCTTCTATAGTAGACACATTCACTATAGACACATTTGTCCTTTGGGGATCGTCACCATAATAGTGAAAAACTGTCAATGAATGCCATCGCGCTAAATATCATATGTTTTACCCTAGCTAAGGTAATCCCAAAAAAATCACCTTTAACTTCTTTTTGTTCTCTTTGTTTAGCTAAGCTGCAAAGGGAATTTTTCTTAGTTAATTTGATAGTGACGGTCAAAATTCTAAGTAGCGTTCTTCAATAGCTATATGTTAATCGTGTTAATACTTTGTTGCGAAGAAGTTTCTCATGCTGCTATATAAATTTTCTATGCATTTGTGAATTGAACTGTACATTATATATAGGTTGGCGTGGAAATGATTATGCATATAATAATGTCTATTATTTCCAAACAAATTTATCATCCTTAATGAATGAGAATCAAACGCTGTGAATTCTATGGCATTTTGGAGCTTATGATCTTTAGTTCTCTGGATAACGCAAGTGAATGATCTTTAGTTCTGTGATTGGCATTCTTATGTGATTATTGTCCTTTGCTTAGAAGGCTTAAAAGTGTCGTTTCTTTCCTCTTGCGATTTTGGAGAACCACAATTTTTTAATTAAGGCTTTTCTTACATTTTCAGGTGACATTGTCAGTTGAATCTGTGAATTCATATATTGCTTGGGAGTTTTCGTTGATGCAGGGGGCACTAAGCCTGGTATGTTTTTTTTTTTTTCAATTTTTAACAATCTTATGTGCCTTCTAATTTTATAGTGATATTTGGAGCAGTTAGAAATTCTGTTGATTGTGCAAATGAATCACAATGCTCTCGTGTGCTGCATTTCATCAAAATTCGATTTCACACGCCATTTCATCAAAACTTTGTTCATCAAGTTTTTTGGAAATGGAAGTCATTGTTATTTTTGCCATTAGTTCTGTGAAGATTATAAATAGGAAAAAGCTGTAAACCATCAGCACACGCCTGCATAAGGCCAACTATTTGGTTATTTATCTTCATTTATGTTACGTTTACAAAAGATTTGAGTCCAATCATAGCAGATTTAATCCTTCTACTAGCACGTTTTGGATATTTGCATCCAAAAACCGCATTATACACAAGATTTTTTGATATTTTTTCTTTGAAGTTTGTGGTGAGGACACAGATCAGTATTGAATTAGTCGGCTAAGATGATATTATGTGTTGAATCAAAATTCAAATTCTAATTAATTAGAGCTAGTGGAGATTTTTATATTAGTTTTATTTAGACTGGATTTGATTTGATGTGATTCAGAGCAGGTTTGGAAGATTTGAAGACTAGCCATATTTAGAGTTTATTTCATAGAATTAGTTCTATATTTGCTTTCATTTATTTGGCATTTTATTTCCTGCATTTAATATTATATTTTCAAATGCCTTCATGGAATCTTTCTGTATAAACAGGTCGCCTATCATTGTAATATTTAGTTTCAAAAGTGTCTAGATTCGAATTAAGAGGTTGATATTTTGGTGAAGGAAATGGTAGGATTAGCCTTTAGTGAGAATCCTCAAATAGCCTAGTTATCCACTCCTATTAAAAAAATCAAGTTTCTTTTACCCTTACCCTCTCCTCTGCTTTGCTCGATCATGAGCCACGCCCACGACGCCTTCCGCCCCATCTGCACTCGACAGCCCACCTATACCAACACAGCCTTCGGCCGCTCCCCGACTATCCCGCCACCCACAATGCTCTCGCTGGCGAACTCGCCGACCTGTTTTCGCATATCGTCGCTCTGCCCGAAAGCCACACGTGTCGCTCACCTTCTGCCCCGAACGCAATGACTGTTGTCTACTCCTACATCACCGCGCCTCCCGCCACACCCGCAGTCTAGCCCAGTGCGTGCTACCTCGTCACACCCTCGTTGTTTCTTGGCATGCTTGCAGGCTCTGTCATCTGGTTCCGCTATCGGCTTCGCCGCTAACTCTTCTCGCTTGCTTCGCTGACTTTGCCCGAGTTGCATGAGGCTAATGTCACTTGGCTATTCCTTGTCAAACTTAATATTCAGAAAATTATATCGTGGTCCTTAAATATTGACTCTAGTATAATATCTTTTCTGAATGAAATTATTCTGGTAATTCAGTGTCAACACTGTTATTCGTTTGATTTGAATTATTCATTTGGCTTTAATTGTGTGACCGTGTATTTATTTGAGCAAAAATTATTGTTGGATTTTAATTGCGAAGGATCTGTCCTAAATTCCTGAACCTTAGATCTGTTCTGTTAAATTAAAATTTACCTTTTAATCTAATTTGGTAATTTCTTATCTATTAAACGATTTAGTTTAATTTAAATTTTAAAATATTTTAATTTGCGGGATTTGTAAATCTTATTTATCATATACTTTATTTGAAAAATATTCTTGCACTTAGTTAAAATAATTTGTCTGTTAATTTTGCTAATTATTAAAAAAAAGTATCATTGTTATTTTCTGTCTTGCTTCAGTTTGGCAAGTATTTATTAGAAGACAATGCAGGGGCAGGATATTGGTTTTCATGTGGAGTATGTAAATCCATCTGGAGGTGTACAGTTGATCTTACCTTACCGACGTTATGATTCTGACCAAGTAATTTCTGATTTTATTTTCTTCTCTTGTACCTACCTTCCTGTAGTTTATTATTTTTCTTTTTCTATGGTTGATAGGGAAATTTCTGTACTATCTTGGCTGGATCATACAAGCTCGTTTGGGACAATTCTTATTCAACGTTCCTCAAAAAGGTAATTAGATGAAGGCTTTTCGTTCCTTGCCAAGAATTTATTCATGTCATGAATTACTAGATTTTTGCTACTTTCTTGTATTTTTCCTTGAATTAATCTGGATCATAAGTTTATGTCCAACCATGTTTTAAGCAGAGAATGAACAGCTCGGCTATGGCTCACATCTATCCGTTTTGCAAATTCGGTGATTGAGTTAGCCATGATTTTAGTATCTGGCTGATAAATGGCCAATTTCACAGATAAATTGCCTATTTTAGTTTGAATCCTTATGTTTTGCATATATCTGGCAATTGATGGATGCTTATGTTTGGTTACTTGTGTCAGTTTATGTTGGGTTAAAGTTATGCTGAAAAGGCATCTCGGTTTGTGCAGGATTTGAGATTAAACTTGAATTAAAGTTGAACTTTTCAAAAAATTTTGGGGAAAAAATGGCTTGAGGTTGTAATGACTTCTTAAACTAGCTCCAAAATAGGGATTTTAATGTAGCTTCTTTTGATTTGTGGGCCATCTGCTGAGTTTTTGGTTAGTCTGTGACATACTCTTTGTTCTTGTTAAAGATAGATTTTAGGGGAAATCAAACATTTAGATGTTTTAGACAACTAACGTAGAACTTGAGTGGATATCAATCAATAATGATAAAGGAGTAATTAATCTCTTTGTGTAATAGATCTAAATATCTTGAATATGTCGTACAAAGCAAATGTAGACACATGTGAGTAGAACTAGTAGAGTGGGTAAAATATAAGTGTGAATCTTATGCAATCGAAGAATGGTTGGAGACCTCAATATTTAAATGCGAAAATTACATATGTGATGCGGGACGGAAAAAAGATGCCAATGATATTTTTATATTTATATTCAGCAAAATCAATT
>JAEMOT010000699.1:0-33317 GCA_019297695.1 Apostasia ramifera
TGGAGACCACGTGAGTAACCACGTGGACGGTCCAGATGAAGAGGCGCGAATCCAATTGCAACACTATACAAGTTATGCACCTTTGCTCGTACATCATTTCGGGAGTGTACATGAAAAGTTATCCCATATAATATACAACTATGCAAGTGGTGACCCTAATCAATTAGCCCTGGTACTAACTTGTATCCATTCACTTGCGCAATGGGCCCAACTTAGGCTCTCTAGTATTTCTTCCCTATTACATAGCAACAAAATCGATAGTTGGTTGGGATCAAGTAGTTCATGTGACTTGTGCTCCTAGGGTCTCTGCTGTATTTTACCATGATTCAGCAAGAAATCCAAAAGTGAATGACTCCAAACATGCCCCAAGGTGATTGAGTGGACTCTTGATGCGTGTACATTTGATAGAGTAAAACGGACCATAGGTCCATGAATGGGAAGAAACCAATGCGGATTGATTCTCATGTGAGTAAGAGATTGTTAATAATGCACAACTTGGGCCTCCTGAAAGTTCTTGTGCTGGACTTGTGGAGAACGGCAAGGTCCTGCTCGACATGTCGTGGCATCTTCGACCAAAGCGGTTATGTCGAGGCATAATGTGTGGAGGGATCCAGTCGATGCACGAGGGATCTGATTGCAGTTCGAGGGATGACTTTTGGAATTATCAAACGTCCAAAGAAACTTACTAGGATTGCCAGAGGATGACCGTTGCTGACTGGACAAAACGGGATTCTCGTCGGCCATCACGCTTTCAACGAGCAAACCACCAGCAACACCAGCAGCGAATAGGCTGAGCATAGCACGGCGATTGCTTTTGACCTCTCTCCCGTCCTTCCCCTGCAGCATTAGAGCCTTGATTCCGCTCCCGGCATCCAGAGCTCTCGCCGGCTTCGCCACCCGGCATGTGCGACATTGCTGGCGGCCGCCCTCCAGCACCGCTTGCAGGGGGCCGCGTACGCCGGCCGTCGAAGCCATAGACTGCGCCATTTTCCCGTTGGTCCTCGAACTCTTCCCGCAGTTGAGAGCAGAGCAACGATATTAGGGTTTAATCGGCCCGGCCTGGAAAACATGGGAGCCACCGAGCCAGTGGATGTCCTTCTCTAGTTAAAAAAAAAAATTTACATATATACCCCACAATTTAATTTTATTTATATTTTATTTATTTATTTTTAATTAATTATATTATGCACACTCAAAACATTACAAAATCTTATATACATATATTTGAATTAAAATTTAATAAAAATCTATTTAAAAAAAATATTCTGTTAATAAATCATTAAAATTATATTTTTACTCTTAATAGTGTATATTTTTCTCTTCCTCAATACCACACTAAGGCGCTGATTTGTCCTAAAATCAATTCACATCGCGGATGTTTTCTTCCTTTGCTGCCCCTAAACATTAAGATTTTAGGATTTTCACTCAAAATATATTTAAATATCCTTAAAATAATATAATGAACGGCTCAGATTTTTTATAATTTAATTATAATTAAGTTATTAAAAAATTATGATTACTCATTATAATAGAAATAAGTTAAAATATGTGTATATAAGATTTTATAATATTTTGAATGTGCATAGCGTAATTAACTAAGAATGAATAGGTAAGACATAAATAAAACTAAATTATGTGACATATAGGTAATTATCCCAAAATAATAATAATAATAATAATAATTTTTTATTTCCATTACACTATTAATTATCTTTTTGGTCTTCCTTTTATCTCCTTTTATACTTTCCAAATTAATAATCAAACTCACAATAATATTTGCTCAAACTATCACTTTAAAAAAATGCATGAATCGTGTGACTTAAGTAATTTTTAGAAGATTATTTATCTCAAGCATCCTTAATTACAAAGTTTCGTCACTAAATACATAATTTCTGTAGTTTATAATTACTATATTTACTTATACAACTCAAATGCTCTCTTCTTTTTTTAAAATAGATTTATTCATTCTTGTATCTTTTTCACTATTTATCAGACCTAAAAATTTACCAAGAACCGCTTTTTGTATCAGTAATTTCTTTCATTTAAAATATTACCAGGGCCAGGCAAATAACCTCAACTCTCTTCAATCACAGGTCATCACAGTCTCACACCAAATATAATGTAAATTGGAAATGATGAACCTTATATGTGTGAAATGCGATGAAAACAATTAAAAATGTTCACATAAATCTTTATATAAATTGAAATTGAAAATTGAAATTTTCAGAATCTCTCATTTCAACATAGATGAAACTCAGTAAGAAATTATACATCAACCACTACTGCCGTTAGCTACTTCACTTATTCCTAAGTCTTCTTTCTGCAAAAAAATATTATTTATATTTGTCACCTTAAGCTGTAGCTTACAGATAATTTTATAGAGCAGTTATAACCTTATTTGGTTCGAGTCATTTTTTCGCTCAATATAAATTTTTACAGTAAAAATTAATTTTATTTGACATCCAATATAAATACAAGTATTAGAATTAACTTTATTTTATATCTTACATACTTCTTAATATTAAAATAATTTTTTCTTCTATTAAATTTTAAAAATAAAATATATTTTTTTATTAAAAAAAAACTCGAATCAAACGAGTTAGTGTTACTGCTAGCTTGGTTATTGATGTTATTACTGCAGCATGGTCTACTATAACTTATATGAGCTCCAGTGAAGGAACTGGGGGTGATCCTTCTATTTTCTGAATAAAAATCAGAATGCTAGTTTGTTAATTTATATTATTAATATTTTCTTACTTTCTGAGATTTTTTTTTAATTGACTTGAATGCTGTGAACAGGGAACAGGGATGTTTTGTTGGCTGCTGTTAGATGTCTAGAAGTCGAATCCATGCAACTTTTATCGTGTATTATTGATGAATCTGTTCTAATAGATCAGAATGTTATGCAACAATGGCTACGTCGTGACTGATGTGTGCGGGTCATTCTCGACATTTTTGCAAGGACTTGAGATGGAGAATATGGAGGCCGCTGGTGGAGTGATAGCACTACTTCAAGAAGAGGTTCACAGAAAAAAAAAAAACACAACACTAGGAGCCATCACATTCAATGAGAACTAGTAGTGAAGACAACCAACGATCAAAAGGGAGTTCGACTTTCTGAGTCTTCAAGACAGAAAAATAACTGTGAAGCTCGTTTCAGTTAGTCATCTAGAGCTAGTAAATTCTTAAGTGAAGGAAACTCAAGTCACTCTTTAATTCAGTTAATTGTCTAGCTTGTGACAATTGTGAGAATATATTTTGATGCTAAAGTTTTGCTATGTTGTACGTTTTTTTTTTCCCTTCAAGTTGTGCATACTAGATCCTGCTAAGAAAAGTTTCCTCTTCAATTCGCAAATATGACACGGTATACATATAATAACAATAATTATTTTTATAAATCCAATATTGGAAGGTATAACTTGTACATGATATTGTGAAATGTGATCAAGCCCTGATCAAATGAGTCCTAGGCCTGGTTACCGGACCGGTCCGGTCCAGTTCTAACCGGTTCCGAATCCGATTCAGAACCGGTTTGCTTAGGTTGGATTCGGTCCAGAACCGGTTTGCATAGGTTGGATCCGGTCCGGATCCATATATTTGGGTCGGGTCGGGTCGGGTCAATCGGGTAAATTAATTTAAAAATATATTTTTATGTATTTTATACAAAAAAAATTATATTTTGTAATATTTCTGAAAAAAGTAACATAAAAAAAATTTCTAAAAAATATTATTAATATTAATGAAAATATTTAAAAATAATAATTATAGTTCGTATAAATATTTCATGTTATAAAAAAAATTATTCATCGTAATTATAAAGAATTCTTCTCGAGTACTCCTCCTCTTCTTCTGAACTGTTATCCTTAAATTCATCCACGAAATTATACTGTTAATTTCGTGACTCAGCAGCAAATCAATCATGTAGACAGGTAAGCATGCAAAGAGTTGCACTAGATAAACTACTTCTGTAGTCTCCTATTATTCTTCCTATGGTGAAAAAAACTAATTTAGAAGCTACAGTGGTAGTTTGGGCTGCTAGAATATCTCATGTCAAAGCAGATAGAATGAGATATTGCTTTGATGAACTTTTTCACCACTCTAATAAGTTCATATTATCATCAAAATTCTCCCCGAGATGTAAATAGAACTGCAACTCATTCAAATTAGCAGGTGTTTGACTTTATGTTGTGGATTTGCTAGAAATTATTTTTCCTTTCTCTGTAGTAAGAGATCTTTTTGCCACTGTTGACCTAAGAACATTGAAAATGCCAGGCTTTTTCTATGTTCCTGTTTGTATCTCCACACGTTGCATGTTTCTGCTCTTAACCTACTCACTGTAATAAAGAGAAAATAACTCTTGAAGAGTTGTAAAAATTGATGCTTTTTCGGCATCAGTATTACTCCCCAAGAAATTAAAATATTCCGTGTAAAAAGTTTTAATAGCTTCGATTCCCTGACGAGGATCAAGCATAGCAACTATTGAATATAAAAGTGAAATTTTTTCTCAGTATTTTCTAAATTTTAGTTCCATGTCAGCAATAAAAGACTGAAGAATTAGATCTGATCTACACTCTAAATTTTTTTGAAATATTTAAATTATATAAGGTAAAAAAATAGGCGAAGTCGGATAATAACAACCTAAAAAACTTTCAGTAGACTCCTTAAAGATAGACAATAATTCGAAAACCTTTTTTAAAAAAAATCTAATCATAAAAATATAATTGAAGGTCATGATTAAGTGTATATGAATTGTAAAAAACAGTTAGAAAATCTTTGTACGGTAAAAGTGATTCGAATAAATGATGAAGTAAATTCCATCTATTTCTACGGGTAATAAAAATTTTACAAAATTTTTTCCAACACTTACACAAACACGTTTCTATTTATGCCTAACGTTTGAATTTAAATGAATCCATTTTGTAGCATGCTTAAATTTATGATAATTAAATATTCGGAATTAAAAGTACTAGAAACACATAAGTTTATGATATGACATGCGCATCTAACATGAAAAAGAGAATCATAAATTGAAGGTTTTAAAAATTGCTGTTAAAAATTTACTGCAGAATTATTATTTGAGGCATTATCCAAAGTAATAAAAAAAAATTTATTCTCTATACTATAAATTTTACAAACATCACGAATGTAAGAAAAAATGGTTAAACCTGTATGGGCCTCATCTAATACATCTAAAAATAATATTTATTTTTGCATTTCCCATTGTTCATCGATCTAATGACAAGTAAAAACTAAGTAACTCGTGCCACTAATGCTAGTCTAAATATCGAATATTAAATTAACCCTACAACTAATATTACTGAGGTGTTGAATAAAAGATTTTTTATATTCTTCGTACATTGACATATAATTTTTTTTTAAGTGTATGCCTAGAAATATGGTTATATGTAAATATTGAATAATATATTCTAAAATTTTTTTTTTTTATATATTGTAAATGATTGTTCGGTTCATATAATAAATTAAATTAAACCTCTATGTGCCTTATCATTTCTAGAAGATCATGGCATAGTTCCACTCTGAGGCATCAGTTGTGTTTGAGTTGGCTTTACAGTAGTAGTTTGCAAGTTTTTTCATCAAACTTATGAAATCTAACTAGGTGCTTCTTAAATGTACAACTTCTACCACCGATACCACCCTATTTGTATGAATATTAATTTTTACAAATTTTACAAATAGCAACATATTCAGGTCTCTCCGAGTTGTTATTAGGTTTAATTTGTAATTCAAAAAATTCTCATACCTTACTGTGTTTCGTCCGAGATTTGTTAGAACCGGACCAACCTGTTCGGTTCAACCGGTTATGGACCGAACCGATTCTTATCGAACCGGTTTCGGACCGATTCCGGGTCGAACCGGTCCAATAAGCATGTGGTATAGGTCTATCGGTTCAGGATCATGTTCATTGCTTGCAGATAAAATGGACTAAAGTTAGTGGCGGAGCTAAGACCTACAATTAGGTGGTCCAATAAACTATTTAGGATAATAATATAAAATTTTAAATTATTTTAATTATAAAAATATCAAAAAAGATTAAAATTCTTACTAATAAAAATAATGTTATGTAAACTTAAAATATAATAAAATAATATTACAATTAAGTTTGATGAATTTTTATATTTTAAAAGTATTTTAAAATCAGATTATTATCAACTTTATTGAATGCATCCATCTTAATAAATATAACCAATCAATCATTCATCTTATTTTATAGTTGATGTTTCACAATATTCATTACTGAAAATATTATTTCTAATATTGCTATGACAATTAGAAGAGCCGATGTTAATTTTATAAGCAAATAGATTAATAGATAAATAACATATCTATTTGTTGAGGCTAAAAGTTAATCAAGAGATTAGAAAATGGATTTTTACGTGAAAATCGACTGAGAAGAAAAACCATGGCACCATCCCATTGGCTTTCAATGATTTTCACTATGTAGTAATTATTTTTTATAGAAACGAAATTGCAGTATGAGAGAAAGAGAGAGAGAGAGTTAAGTAGAGTATCCTTCTCTTCTTCTTCTGTTACAGTGAGATTTTATAGTCTAAACTGATTCCTAGAGAGTCACTTCAAGGGAATGGTCTCCATCACTGACATCAGGCTAATGATGACTATTGGGTTGGCGTGTCGTGACTTTGATTGTATGGATCATTCTAACCTAATAGGGGGGTCATGCTTCTAAAAAGCGGGCGCCATGGGGTCTTGTACTTTATTTTGGTCTAGGATGTGAAATAAAGTATATATTTTTATTAAAAATTATTGGGTATGTGAAGTAAAAAAATATTTTTTAATATTAAAATTTGTGTAGAATGATTAAAAAATTTTATTTATTATTATTATTATTATTGTTTTTTAAATTAGTATCACTTTGGTCCTGATTTGATCCTTTTTAAAAGATATTGCTAATTGATCACAATTTTTTAAAAACTTTGATTTGAGCAAATAAGATTGCAAAAGCTCCGTAGTTTCGATCTCAATTAAGGCATAATTGTTAGTTTTTTACTTAAATACTATAAAATTATTCTCATTTATTAACTTTATAATTTTTTAAAATATTATTTTAAAATAATAATATTTATATATTTTAATTTTAAGATTTTAGTGCAGAGAGAGAAAGAGATAACATAAATTAAATTTAAAAAAAATGATAAGAATAGAGGAGTGTAATATGTAGGATCAAGTATGACGTCTAGAGGGGGGTGAATAGACGTAATTAAAATTTAATTTAATTTACTAAATATAACAGTTAGTGCAAAATATAAACGGAAGAAAATATAAGTGCAGACAAGAAGTAAATATCATATCCACAAAGAACACACGATATAACGTAGTTCGGCTCAAATTAGAGCCTAATCCACCCAATCCCGATCGGAAAGATATCACTATAACACACTCCTTGGTTTAGGCAGAGAAGCCCATACAAATCCTCCTCTATCCACTCACTAGAGGCCCTCCTCACTTTTAAGTGAGGGCTCACTCACTCACCTCCTCCAACCCTTATTTGGAGGCCCTTTTCACACACACAGTGAAGGTAGAAAAGAATAACTAAAATATTACAAAGAAAGAAAATCACTCACTCTTCCTTCTTATGATTAAATCTTGAAAGCTAGAAGAAGAGTGGATGAAGAGTTTGAGCACTTGAGTCCAAGTTCACCTAGATCGCCTTGAAACTTGATTGAAATTCAACTTGAATATTTTTATCAACTCTTAGGATGGTGGAGAATGAAGGTGAATGTTGGGAGCACTTAAAGAATTTTATGAGCCAAGAGTAGTACACCAACAACTCCTATCTCCTTATATAACAAGAGCTCCAACGGCTAGAAAAAGGAGCTAGAAAAGACCTGGAGGTCGACGTCAGGTCGACCCCCAGCTAGCCGTTGGAGGATAACAATAGGCCAACGGTCACTTCCAAGGTCGACCTCAGGTCGACCTCACCACTGAGGTCGCCTCCAGGTCTATCTGGAAAAATCCTCCAAGATGACCAAAGTTTCTATCGAGGGTCGCTGCTGAAGGTCGACCTCGAAAAATCCCCAAAGATGACTAAAGTTGTGTTGAGGGTCGCTGCTGAAGGTCGACCTCGGGTCGACCTCGAGTCGCCCTCAGGTCGATCCTAAAAAATTCCCCAAGATGACTAAAGTTTCTGTTGAGGGTCGCTGCTGAAGGTTGATCTCACTATTGAAGGTCACCCTTCAATTATCCCAAAGCTGTCCTGGAGCTATCACAACCAAAAGAAAATATCTAGAGCAATCTCACCACTATTAGGCCATATAATTAAGAGAGTTTAAACTTTTAAGATTATCTAGTTAACTCGCAGAGTTTCTTAGTGCTCAAACTCATATCCAGACTATTCTAACAGTCAAGATCAACCTCACAACAATTCTATTCGCAAGTAAATTGAAAAGTAACAATAATAACATATGCTTCACTTGATCTTCAATACTTGAGCCTCTCTCTCCACCTTAATTAAATCTCAATTTTAGTATAAAATTGAGATGCAACTTTAATAAACCTGAGATTAAGTACACTAAATAATTATGTTAGTACAAATTAACTTAAACATATTGTTAAATATCAAAATCACAATATTACCACAAGGGAGGAACCAACATAATAATCTTTTAAATGTGTATATAATTAAACCTAATTAAAAATTAATCAAATTTTATTTTATTTTACTAAGAAAAATCAGTGAAAAAGATGATATTTTAAAAGTAAAATCAAAGCTATAGATTTCTACAACCTGAGGGAACCTGATTGAGTATTTTAAAAAAGTGGCACAAATTTGTAATGCCCTTCTAATCTTAAGAGTCCGAATGCAATTTACACATATCATAAATATTAGGGATAATTACTTACATACCATACAATTTAGTTTTATTTATGTCTTACCTATTCATTCTTAGTTAATTACGTTATGCACACTCAAAACATTATAAAATCTTACATACACACATTTTAACTTATTTCTATTATAATGAGTGATCATAATTTTTCAATAACCTAACTATAGTTAAATTACAAAAAATCTGAGCCGTTCATCATATTATTTTAAAGATATTTAAATATAATTTGATGAAAATCCTAAAACCTTAATATTTAGGTGGCGGCAAAGGAAGGAGACATCCGCGTTGATTTTAGGACAAATCAGCACTTTAGTGTGGTATTGAGGAAGAGAAAATTATGTATTATTAAGAGTAAAAATATAATTTTAATGATTTACTAACGAAATATTTTTTTTCAAATAGATTTTGATCAAGTTTTAACTCAAATGTGTGTATGTAAGATTTTATAATATTTTAAGTGTGCATAGCATAATTAACTAAAAATGGATTGGTAAGACATAAATAAAATTAAATTGTGTGGCATGTAGGTAATTATCCCTAAATATTAATATATATTGCATATAGATCCGAAGATCTTAGAGATTTTACATATTGGTCCATGCACTTTTTTTAATAGGACAGTTCATACATTTTTTATTATAGTACGTAGATTTTTAAGTTGATTTATTATTATATCTTTTATCACTTATAATATTCGATTTGAATTATATGTGCAAACTATTAAGACTCGAAGAAACCAAATAGAATTGAATTGTTAAACTTAGGAACACAAGTCCTATGACACAAAATACATGAATCATTGAACAAAAACTATTAGGAGCTATTATTTAAAATTTCTTGATCAGCATGCAAATCTTTTAAAATAGCAGTAACCTATATGCAATTCCTTGTAAAAATTATGTCAGCTTAGCAATGAAGAGAAAAATACTTTTTTTTTTGAGATAATTACCTACATGCCAGACAATTTAGTTTTATTTATACCTTACCCATCCATTCTTAGTTAATTACGCTATGCACACTTAAAATATTACAAAATATTACATACACACATTTCAATTAAATCTTAATCAAAATCTATTTGAAAAAAAATATTCCGTTAATAAATCATTAAAATTATATTTTTATTCTTAATGGTACATATTTTTCTCTTCCTTAATACCACATTAAAGCACTGATTTGTCCTAAAATTAATTTACATCGCGGATATCTCCTTTCTTTGCCGCCACCTAAACATTAAAGTTTTAGGATTTTCACTCAAAATATATTTAAATATCCTTAAAATAATATGTTGAACAGCTCAAATTTTTTGTAATCTAACTATAGTTAGGTTATTGAAAAATTATGATTACTCATTATAATAGAAATAAGTTAAAATGTATGTATGTAAGATTTTATAATGTTTTGAGTGTGCATAGAATAATTAACTAAAAATAAATGGGTAAAATATAAATAAAATTAAATTAAATTGTGGCATGTAGGTAATTATTATTATTATTTTTTAAATTTTGTCAGAATCTCTCTATGATTACATATTTTATCCAGCATAATGTCATATAAAATTAGCTATTAAAATAAAATTATAATGGCGTATCAAATCTCTCAACGTCGGCGTGCTTTGCCCCGGGACCATTTTGCCCTGCCCAAAATCAAAATATTACTTAATTAAATAATAATATTAATAATAATAATAAATACATTTTTTCATAGTCCCAAGTATGCTCTAATATAAAAAAAATTATTTTATTTTATATACATAATTATTTTTAATATAATTATTAATTTTATTTCACATATTTAATAAATAAAATATTTTATTCTAAAATGTAAAATAAAATTAATAGTTTATTAAAAATGATTGAATATATGAAATAAAATAAAAATTTTTATATTAAAATTTGTGTAGGATGTAAAAAAAATTATTTTTTTATGATAAAAAAAATATTTATTATGATTATTATTATTTAATTTAGTATTATTTTGGCCTTGGGGAGGACCAAAATAGTTCTTGGGGCCAAACTGGCTGATGATTATAGAAGATAAAAATTAGATAGAAAAGATATAATCGTTACAACAATATAAGGTATTAGCGACTAAAAATAAGTGATTGATGTGTTTAGTCGTTAATTTGCGACTGACAAAAGATTAACCATCATCAATTTTTTTCCTAGTTGGTAACCTTCGGGCGATTGATTGTTGGTCGCTAAATTTACTGGCTATTTTTTATCTATTTCATCGAAAATAATTAACAATCCAACTTTTTTAGTCACCAAAAAATTTAGTGACCAAACTTTCAGTGACCGTCTTAATGACAAAATAAATTAGTTGTTAAATAATACTAGCAATCGATTTTGATTTTTTTTTTTTTTTAAATGTGGTATTGCCTTGGTAATAAACTAAGGGGGCGTTTGGTTCAGTGTTATCTCAATGTCAATGTTATTTAGGGGGCGTTTGGTTCAGTGTTATCTCAATGTTATGTTATGTTATCTTTAAAAAGTAATTATTTAGTTTAATGATATCTTTAAATAATATTATAATTAATTACAAAAATATCATTATATGTTGATATCTAGATGTCACTCTAAATCGGGCGACATCTCAAGATAACACCGTCAATTTATCATTATAATGTCAATAACTTCTAACTAAATAAAAATAATTTGGATAGCATTGATATTTTCTAATATTATAACATTGAATCAAACAAATGTCCATTGATGAATAACAATGATATTTAGATAACATGACATCTAAATAGAATTATACATTAAAATTTAGCTCATAAAGACGAAGAGCCCAAAATCTGTATAAACTCAATATTAAAATCACATATTTTTAATATAAGACTTAAATCTTATACTTTGTAATTGGAACGTAATATAGTTTATTTTAAATTTTTAGTTGAGACAAATGATTTATTGGATTTTGAGTTCAAATTTCAAGACATATTATAAATATTTTTTTGCATAAGTAACTTAACTATATGTGCACTTTAAATCTTCATATTTTGAAGGGCAAATTATCTCTAAGTCCCTTAAGTTTTTTTTTTGGATAGAAGTTCCTTAGGTTTTTTGAATGCTTACTAATAGGTCCTTCTGTTCAACATTTGTTACCATATGTCTCCTTAGAATTGGAAAAGAAAGTCTTTTGTGGGTCCAAAGTGGCAGACCTAGTCTTATGCCATTACGTAACTCAAAAAATGATGGAATTAACCTTTTTTTAATGTATGAAATTACTAAATTACCCTTACTGCATTTCTCTCCCAAAGATGATATTTTGTATGAAAATTTTCTTATTTTGTATGAATATTTCTTTACTTTGTATAGTTTTTTTTTTCTTTTTCATAAATATATACAAACTTCAGGTTTTCAAATATACTCATACAGAATAAAAAAAACTATACAAAAACATTTATGAAAAATAAAAAAAATCAGTCAGAAACGGTATACACGTGGCAAAGCGCGTAGCCCCACCCACCTACGTGCAGCACTGAGATTAGGTATCGAACAACAGAGTTGTTGCGATGCTCGAACCCAATAATTTTTCTGGCAAGCCAGCAATTGTTTGCTAAAACATTATTAGGTTCGGGCGCATAAACTGTAATATCCCGTGATCTCATTGTAGAGGTATTGTTCGTTTTGGCTTTAGGAAAACTGCGTGATTTGAGTGCTTCCCAGGAGGTCACCCATCTCAGTGCTACTCCAGCCCAAGTACACTTAGGCTCTGTTTGGTAATAAGAAAAAAAGAAAGATTTGGTTGGAATTTTTAGTGATTTTTGAAAAATGTGTATGATGTGAAATAAAGTAAGTTGGTTATATTAAAAATTGTGTATGATGTGAAATAAAGTTGATTGATTTATTGAGAATTATGTTGGATGTGAAATAAAGTGATTGTTTAATGTTGGAATTTGTGTGAGATGAGATATAAAATAATTTTTTAAGTTTTTTTAAAATAAATTTAAGATTTTAGCCATGGGTAATTTTAGCCATAATTTTTAGTCCATTGCCAAACAGGGCCTTAATTATAGAGTTTTCCATCACTAGCCTCACGGTTTTGCTTAAAAAGTGTCTCTACCATTTGAGATCACATTATCTATTTATATAGCTCAGGATCTCTCTTCCTTTTCGATGTGGGACGATTCATTCCTGTGCCACTCTCACCACTCATTATTCGGCCTAGAAGCCTGCCAGGAGCCGCACTTTGCTTCAGTGATTCCTTTCTCTTAGGATATCACCAGACGATCACTCCCCGCCCTTTTCGGCTACGTGCGTCACATAAACATTCAAGGGCTCATCTCTTGCCAACCATGTGCACCGTGAGTTCTACCCGCATATATATGGCGAGTCGTGATTAGGTTCTTGAACATTCAAACTCTTGAACCTAATAATCCCTCGTGATTAGTAGGAAGTCCATTAATTTCTCAGCGAACTCGCCATAATTTTTCCGATTTTGATATAATTTAGAATTTTAATTCATTAAATTTTAATTAATTAAATAATTTGGTAAAATAAAGTTTTAAATTGTGATTAATTTATTTATTTATTAGTTATTAGAACCAGAACATTTAAAACCATTATATGCTCTTACTTTATAGTATCCAAAATCTTTTCTATAATCTTATTTAAAAACATCAACATCTAGGTTGATTTATGATGAGCACGAGTGGCTTCAAAATTAAATAAATAAATAAATAAATATTTTTTTTTGAATGTAAATCCTCTGTTAATTTCAAGTGAATGATGATTAAAAGAAATAAGGTGGAATAAGTCAAGGGTTTGATTTGCATTCTAGAATCATTCTTCAGCCAACTCAACCGTCCTCACCCGACATATAATTTGAGGTAGAATCGAGTCGATCTCAATCTGATCTTGATCAGTTTAAGACTGAAGAACTGAGTTGAGACTAAATCAAAAGCAAATTTCGTGGTTTTATATTCACGATTACGTGATTTTTGAATCGATATAGAATAGGACTAAAAATATTGTGAAAAATATGTAAAATTCAAATTAAAGCATTAATTGTGGGAAGGAATTAAATTTTCGACACCCAACTTGAAAATCAACCCAATGAGATTCGAATTTGAGATTTCTGGTACGTAAACAAACTCCTTTTCTCGTAAAATGAGCTAGGAGAACACCACTCTAGCTTGAGAAGTATTTCTTCGAGATATGAAATCAGTTTGCATACTACACAGAGGGCTCTTGATTAATTGAACATCGATGCTTTCGATTCAATTTTGAAGTGATTTAAGCTCATAAATTCAGGTTATTAGTAATTAGGTCCCTCTAATTTAGACTTATGTGCATTCGTGTTCTTTTAGTTTCTAAATTAATCAAATAAGTCTTCTAATTTGTGATAATATACAAATAGGTCCTTTGACATCAATAACAAGGTTTAACAGAGAACATTTCCTTTAATTAATAAGCTAACTTGATTAATTTAAAAAATTAAATTAATATTTTGGATAAAGATAAAGTCCTAACTAAACTATCAATTAGAAAAAATATTTCTTATTACGTACTTTAAATATTAATACTAAATAATTTATTTGAATTCTACTTCAAATTAAAGAACTTAATAATTAGTTAATCTAAAAACAAGAAGGACTTAATTTCACATATAGTCAAATTAGATGAACCAAATTGCTATTAATTCTAAATTTTATTTAAAAGTTGTTTGGTTCAATGCTATCTTGATGTTATGTCATGTTATTTATAAATTTTTATATTTAATTGGATGACAAATTTAGATAATATTATAAAAAATAATTAAATTATCAGTCAAAAATAATATTTAGATGTCATCAAAGATTTGGCCCCTATTTATTTAACAGTTTAAAATTGACCTGATTTAATTTTAAACTGGTATATCACATCATATATAAAATTTAATATTAAAAATTAATTTTATTTCACATTCTACACACATTACCAAAATAATAACTAATTTTATTTCACATTATTCACAACTTTTAATAAAAAAAATCTCTGTCCAAGTTTAATTTTAACTTTATTAAATTTAAGGCCCTGTTTGGCACGGGGACTAAATGAGAACCAAAATGATACTAATTTAAAAAATAATAATAATAATAAATAATTTTTTTTAATCATTCTATACAAATTCTAATAAAAAAATATTTTACTTCACATACTCAATAATTTTTAATAAAAAAACTAACTTTATTTTACATTATATCCTAGACCAAAATACTCGATTTGAATATTTTAGTCTAGGATGTGAAATAAAATATATACATTTTCTTTGAAAATTATTGAGTATGTGAGTAAAATAATATTTTTTAATATTAGAATTTGTGTAGAATAATTAAAAAAAATTATTTATTATTATTATTATTATTTTTAAAATTAGTATTATTTTAGTCCTGATTTGGTCCTCGCGCCAAACAGGGACTAAATCTTACAAATAAACAGACCTTTGATATCAATAATATCTAAATAACATGATATAATTTGAAGATAACGTCGAACTAAACGCTCTCTTAACAATTTTCACGGCTTGCGAGTGCCGCGGCATATACTTCCAACAGTTTAGGATATTCTTATACTTGTAAACACGATAAGCTTGTAACTGAATAATTTAATCATCATAAAGTTCAGAAAAACAGAAAAATAATGTCATTGAGTTGGTATAAGAATAGTATGCCTAAAAGTATTCATAATTTCAATGCTACATGCAGTCAGATAGGATGATTGCTAAGGCCTTGAAAAGTATGACCTTATCTTATGCTGCTATCACATTTCTAAATTAATCTGACTTGATCTTCTCTCACATTCACTGATCTTAAATAGATAAACTGAATAATATCTATGAACAAGTCCAAACTTTAGAGTCACTGGTGGGGTCGTTGCCTTGATTTCTAACCCGCGGTCAATCCCGTCGAGCCTTTTGGGCATTGGTTCAAACAAAGTACCTGATTAGGGTTTGGCTTTAACCTCGATTTTGTGATCGATCATTCTTCGATGCCCTAATGAAGATGTGCGTGGCATCTAACCATGACCATGACATAGTCGTCAAATCTCAATGACTCGAAAGCTAGGCTTGGCTTTCGTGGTACGACAAGTTTCAGCCAAAGTTCTACTAACAATCTTGACTCAATGGCTGGATCTTGTTGATAATCGAGTCCCAACATAATTCTTGCCTTATAAGGTTCTAACACCCTTACCAAGCAGGTTTCTCATAGTTGTGCAGTTACAACATTCTCTCGATTTGGCATCTGAGTTATGTATTTTCCGAAATTTAATTGAGGTTATGATATATTTCTCAAGATATCTTCACTTGTTATTGTATTTGTTTTTACACTGTGCACTGTTCTCCCATTTCTCTTCTTGCGGTAACCTGCGTCGTGCTTTTAGTGAAATTTGATGCTATCTAGAATGCATATCGTATTTTGGGATTCTCGTATATCTATATGTTTTTCTTGTTGGTATACATCATTATGGATACCAAATTTACAATTTTGTTCTCCTTCCCTCTTTTCCTCTTGCATGATCTGGAAGTTCTCTTCTCAACCCAACAATCCTGAATTCGACACTCTGAAGTTTCATTGAGATGGCCATATATGACCTATACCCATCTAGTCGACAAGAAATAGAACACTATAGTTCCCCCACCCTAATTAAAAATTATAGTGGTTTGAATTCAAATTAGGGATCTCGTGGTCCCAAGCAAGCTCGATCCCCACTGAGATTCTACCTTAAATCGGGATTGAATCGATCTAAACTGGGGTCAAATTGAAAAGCCAGTTCAACATTGTGGCTAGACCAGTTATGCTTTCTTTGAATTTTTGCTTAAATAAAACTATATAAATATTATTGATGGAGAAAGATAGAGTCCTAAAAATTAACAGCACGTAATATTTCTAACATAGAACAGTAGCACAAAGGGGCCAAGAATCATTCAGAAGGACTCTAATGATATTGAAAATCTGAGAGGATTAAAACAAAGATTTTTTACATGAAAACCGCTTAAGCAGGAAAACTAATACGCCAATTTCTCGGCGGCTTCAAAGGATTTCACTAGAGAGCAAATTTTTTGTAGGGGAGAGAGTGAGATTTCATTTTTTTTTAGAGAGAGAGGGTAAGAGTTAGATAGAGTCTTTGTCCTTTCTAAGGCCTTGTTTGGCATGAGCCCAAAAATGGGCAAAAAAATATCTTAATAATATTTTAAATTTATTATAAATTTTAATAACTTTATTTCACATCCAACACAAATTCCAACCTTAAAAATCAACTTTATTTCACATCCAACACAAATTTCAACCTTAAAATTAACTTTATTTCACATCCTACACACCTCCCAATATTAAAATAAATTTCTTTCCCATCAACTCTATAAAATAAATTATTTTCTCTTTCCTTACCCAAATTCATCCTTCAACCAAACAAGCCCTAAGTGTGGAGGCTCTGCTCGTACGGATTGCACAACCCCCTCAGACTGGGGGACAATGACAACTATAAATAACTAAATATCGAGGTCGATATAACTAGCAGAAAGTAATACATTGCCTCTAATGATTTGATATTTCTACAAAAGTAAGGGTAAATATGATTAGTAAAACATCATAACTGATGAACCAAATATCGTGTGCGACGACAGATAATTAATAGAATTTGAAAAGCCTTTAGGTGCCATAAGTGCAGTTGAATTTTTTTTTTTTGATAAAAGTGAGCAGTTGAGATTTAACGCTGAATCCATGTGTAAATATCATCACTCGGCGTGAATGACCTGAACATTTATGTGGGCCTATGCAAATGTCAATTGTCATGTGGGGGAACGCGTTGCTCAAGGCTAGCAAAAATAAATTTGGGGCATTGCAGTTCGCATTCTTTTTCCAAGTAGTTCTCCAGCAAATCCTTCTCCTGCGAAAAAATAGCCGTAATTTCGTCTGCAGAAGGGGGATCCTTGTCGAGACAAGGGCCTACAATTCTAATCCCAGAGGTCCCAAAATGCACAGCAGCACCTCCACAATTAGAAGCGTAGACTATCATGAAAGAAAAAAAGAGTAAACTATATTATGGGCTTAACATCATAGACGATGGTATAGAGAATCTGATTAAACCAAATAACAAACTATCAATCTCGATATTATAAAACATCGTGAATCATATGTCGAAAAAGTGGTTGTAACACTTTGAAATCCATGCATTGCTTCAAAATCTATACTTAGAAGAGGGTAGAGGAACAAATAGCTGTACAGTCCAATCTTCTCCATCAAAGGGATGAAGAGTAGAAAATAATAAAGGCGCAACTTGAAGCAGAATCTCCTCAAAAGAATGTCCTATTTTGCTGATTTGTATGAATTTTCTGTATTATTACAGTAACTAGTATGATAAATAATTCTGAAACTTAGAATTTTAAAACCTTTCTACTATATAACGTGAAAAATAGCAATTCATTCATAAATAATTTTAAATATTAATTAGAAAAATGAATTCTAGAAAAAGTATATTTAGCTCAATCAAATAATAGAGTTGAAATGGACATCAAGTTGAGCTGCTTAATTGTAATAATCATAATTGCTAATTTTTTATAATGAATGAATTCAGAATATATGTCTTTCTAGTATTAGCTTTAGAATAAGTCTTTTTACCAATACTTGTACAGGAAAGGAGTAATAGTACTAGTTGTGATTTTACCTAGGAGGAGTTACTTTCCTATTGTAAAGGACATGATTGCCTAAAATATCACGTCCGATGTTTGAAGTAAGACATGAGTTGACTCCATTAAAGTGGCAAATCCTAGCGAGAAGTAAAGGCGCTCTGCTTAAGGGAGATCTGTATCAAAATAAGATAACAAAGACTTCCCTAAGATTACAAGCTGGCTCTTTCGAGACCCCCGTGACCTTCAGGCATATTGTGGGATTCCAGTTGTATGTATTAGGAGATCTCACCTACCCTACAAGGTTGACTAGGCTCTGAGATCACTGATAATTAAGAACGATAGTATGATAAAGATAACATTGATCATACAATAATAAAATTTCACACACAATATTACAAGAGCCATCATTTACGGAAAGGTCATTGCTTACAATGCCAATTCGTACAGTAATATATAAGGTAATTCTGAAGCTTTCTATAGTAATTGAAATCAAAAATTTCATATTTACTGTATTTATAAGTATAACAAAAGTTCTAGGAGATCATAAATAGCAATAATTATAATTTACAATTAGGTTTTTAAAATAAAAATTAATTATTTTAAAAGTTATGAACTATTATATAATAACTATAAAATATTTTTAGTAATTAACCCCTTATTTGGTTCATGCCCAAGTTGGACAAAACTATTTTTTTAAAATAATAAAGTAATTTATGCAATTCTCAATCCATCAACTAATTTTATTTAATATTTTCATAATTAATTAATTTTATTTTTCATCATATATATATATATATATATATATATATCTCAAAAAAAAATTATATTTTTTTATTAAAAAATTTAAAAAATAGTTATGATCATCTTAGTCATGAACCAAATAGGAATCTATAGATTATGCATAATAGATTCTATATGTTACATGTACCTAATAATTTCTCTAACTTTATATGTTATTTAGGGGGCGTTTGGTTCAATGTTATCTTGATGTTATGTTATGTTATTTAAAGAAAATAATTATTTAATTTAATGATATCTATAAATAATTTTTTATAAGATTATAAAATTATTAATCAAAAAATAATATCTAGATATTATGATATCTAAATTATATAACATAACACTAAGATAATAATAAATTAAATGCTCCCTTAATAATATTACCACTTAATTAATTAAAGATTAAAACTGTGATTATAAGTCAAACAGGCAATTAATTGGATTCAAACTACCCGACTACTGCTTTTTCTTCCGCCTTGAGACAACCCCTTCCCCCTCTCCACTGCGATGAAGGATGCCACCAACCTACACTCGTCTGCTCCTCCTCCTCCTCCTCCTTCCCCATCTCCAAATCTTCATCTTCCTCTGCTCCAAAACTTCCTCCCAGGGAGCCCTCCTCTTCATCCACTGCTCCGGCCACCAGTACAACTCCTCCAGGGCCTATGACACCAACCTCCGCCGCCTTCTCGGAACTCTCGCCTCCTCCGCCCCCAACGCCTCCGCCCTCTTCTCCACCTCCGTCGCCGTCCAAGCCTTCGGCCTCGCCCAATGCCGCCGGGATGCCACCGTCGCCTCCTGCACCGACTGCCTCAACTCCGCAGCCGCCAAGGCCACAGCCTCCCCTGTCACCGGCGGCTGCGGCGGCTACACATCCGTCGACGTGCGCTACGACCTCTGCGTCCTACGCTACTCCAACGAGAGATTCTTCACCCTCCCCGACCTACAGATCTCTTCGAGGTGCAACACCGTGACCGCCACCCGGCCAGAGGAGTTCTCCCGCCGGAACCAGGGAATGCTGCAAAAGCTCTCCTCAGATGCCGCTGCGGCGGAGACGAGGTTCGCGGCGGAGGCGGCGACAAGCTCCGGCCTGCAGGACGCCTACGGGATGGCGTGGTGCACGCTGGACCTTTCCGGCAGCGACTGCCTCCGCTGCCTCGACGTAGCCATAACCGCTCTCGCCATGGACAGGGTCGGAGCTCAGGCAGAAAGTGCCAGCTGCTTCATTGCGTTCGAGACGCACCTGTTTTTCTCCCAATCATTCATCGTGCCGTCGCCGGCCCCGTCCCCGCAGGTATCAGACAACCTCGGCGGTGCCGGTGGGGTTAACGCTACCGGCGCCGGCGGCGCAGGTAGGACCTCGATCCTTTTGTTCAGAAGTAGTACCCCAAATTAAGATTTTAAAAACTTAATTTTTATTTCAGCTTTGGTTTCAGTCCCTAGATAAATATATTTCGATAATTTCGATATCAGCCATTTCAAATTTTTATAAATTATTTTAATTTAAAAAATGTAAAATTAAATTTATTAATGATAATTATTAAATATTATTTTTCGTAGAAAAATAAATTGCATTAGTTTCATTCCAGTAAAATAAAAAAATTAATTTATGAGTTTGAATAAAAGTCACGTAAGAAAATTCTAAAAAGAGTAGTTAACAAGTCGAGTTAGAGTGAACTAACCTTAAATCGAAGTCTAACTTTTTGAGTTCAAGTCGAAAGTCTTACTTTTAATTTTATTCTAACATTGAAATATTCATTTAATATATTTTATATTATATATATAATATTTTAATTAAATATATATATATATATAATATGATTTTTAAAAAATAATTCCTTCAATATATATTCCCTAAAACATATATTCATACAAGAAATATTTTATATACATATTAGAAGAGCATAAACACATATTAAGATACGCATATTGAGTCGATTACGAATTGAATCGATTTTATCTTGCGCAAATTAATTTTGAGTTGAATTTATATCAAGTAAAATATGAATGAGCTTCGAGTTTCGAACAAAAATAATAAACCTAGTAAAGAAAAACTTACAGGAGTTTATTGCTTCAGAATTATCATTGTTGCAAAATATTTATATATGCAAATAATATTTTTTGTTTATATTAATAGCATTATTATTAGTTATTTTTCGATTAATCTTGGCTCGAAATTGAATGAAAATAATTTCGAATTATAAAAATGGTTCTCAAAATCTGGTTCGACTTCCTCACGAAATTAACAGCTCTGTGTGGAATTAATTATGCCCAGCAGATGATCAGAGCAGCAAGAAAAGGAGGACAATGCTTGCCGCCGGTGCCGGCGGTTCAGTGGCTTCGCTGCTGCTTTTCTCTGCAGTGTTTCTTCTCTGCATGAGAAAGAGGAGGAAGAAGAAGAAGCAGGATTCGTTGCAGAGATCGCACGCAAGTAAGAATTTTCTAGGCTATTAATTACTGCAAATAATAAGCTTAATTAATTAGCTTTGATGATGTTCTCATCGTAATTACGTAGGACGCAGCGAAGCGGAGGAAGAGTTCAGCAGCGCTGGATCAATGAGGCTTGACCTGGGCGCGATCAGACGCGCCACAAACTACTTTTCAGACTCGAACAAGCTCGGAGAAGGTGGATTTGGGGTGGTTTATAAGGTAATAATTAGCTAATTATTGTTAAGAATAAATATTATTTAAGTTCCTAAAATTTAAAATAATATCAAGTATACTTATGAATTTAAAAACCTTTTAATAGATCTATATTTTATTGTTTATAAATTCTAATAAAATTTATTTTAAAATTATAAATTAAAAATATAAAATGATAAAAATATTCCATTTTTTTTTTTTTTTCAATCTTTGGCCCCGTGAGGGAGGCGGCCCCCGCACATGGCATGTAAGGTTGACAGAAGGGTGGCGAGGAGGAATAGGATATTTTTAACTTTTTTTTATTTTAAAAATTAAATATTTACATGGTGGACATAGAAATTAAGCCAATTTACGGATTTCATTATAAATCTCAAAATATTACAGATATCACATCCTATCAGAAAATTTAATCATAGTTAAATCTCAGAAAGGTCTGATACCCGCTCGCGATGCCCCCGCGTAAGAAGAAGATGTAAATAATGATGCTTGTGTGAATACGCTGCCGCCTCGCGTGAATATACTGCCGCCAGAACTAATGCAGCTCCGCGATGCCCTAACATGAAGGTCGATGGTTAAACGATGCGATCAATGACTGAGATTTTATTGAGATTTAAGTATGGTTAAATCTTTTGATGGAATTCAGTGCAGGATATGAAAAATGAAAAAATGGTTATTTTAGACATGATATCTGTAATATTTTGAGATTTATGATGGAATTTGTAAATTAGCGTAACTTTTGTGTTCACTATGTAAATATACCTTTAGAAATTCACTGCATAAGTAAATTTTATAAAAATTTATAAATTTTTTTTATTAAATTTTTTTTTTTTAAATCATAAATTATTTCTCCATAAAATTTATCTTTTAATTCTAATCATAGTTAATTAGTAGTCTAAGTATTAGATGGGATTAATGTTGAGCAGGGAGTTCTAACAGATGGGCAGGAAGTGGCAGTGAAGAGATTGTCGCATAGCTCGGGGCAGGGACTGATGGAGATGAAGAACGAGATCGTTTCGACTGCAAAGCTTCAACATAAAAATCTGGTGAAATTGATCGGTTGCTGCTTGGAAGAAGACGAGAAATTGTTGGTTTATGAATACCTGCCAAATAAGAGTCTTGACAAAATATTATTCGGTAAGCACAGTTTTATTAAGGTCCTGAAGTTTTAATTATTTGTTAATTAATATAATAATAATAATGATGATGATGATGATGATGATGATGATGATTGTTTTGGGATATATTTAAGAATAAAAATTATATCAGATTTATAATTTTAAAAAAAATTTAATTGGATTCTTAAGTGTGGAAATCATTTTCAACTGTGTTTGTGAGGCTGATAAAAAATATTTCAATTGAGTTTTTTTTTTTATACTAATTTCATTAATTCGCACTCATATTAACAACAACAACAATCAAGCCTTAATCCCACTAGGTGGGGTCGGCTACACGAATTCTTTGTTTTCATTGCGCTCTATCAGTTACCAAATTTTTATCTAAGTTTAAGTAAGTAAGATCACTCCTTATAGTTTCTTGCCATATCTTCTTTGGTCTCCCTCTTCCTTTTTGTACATGGGCAAAATCCAATGACTCAATTTTTCTAATTGGAGCTTCAATCGGCCTACGATTTAGATGTCCAAACCATCTAAGCCGACTTTCTCTAAGTTTATCCTCAATTGGTGCAACACCAACTTTCTTTCATATATACTCATTTCTTATTCTATCCTTTCGTGTATATCCACACATCCACCTTAACATCCTCATTTCTGTAACATTTATTTTATTTATATGTTTCCTCTTTGCAGGTCATCATTCAGCACCATATATATCATCGCTGGTCTTACTACAGTTTTATAAAATTTACCTTTGATTTTGGATGAGATTTTTCTATTGCACAATATACCAGAAGAATTTCTCCATTTTACTCATCCTGCTTGAATCCTGCTAATAACATCATTATCTATTTTGACTTTATTTTGTATAATTGATCAATTAATTTAAATTCCATGGTAACCTTATATGTGAGTTATGAAAGAAGAATGAAAGAAGATGATGAAACCGCAGATCCAGCTCGGCGAATGGAGCTCGACTGGGCGACGAGGCAGAGAATAATCGAAGGGATCTGCCGGGGGCTCATCTATCTCCACGAGGACTCTCGCTTCACCGTCATCCATCGAGATCTGAAAGCCAGCAACATCCTCCTCGACGCCAACATGAACCCTATGATCTCCGATTTCGGCCTCGCCAAGCTCTCCGCCGTCCACGAATCCCAGGGAAACACCAGCCGGATCGCCGGCACCTAGTGAGGATCAAACCCTAACATCCATACCCCTCCCGATTTTTCTATCTCGTTGCTCAATTGATCGATCAATTCCCGCAGCGGATACATGTCGCCGGAATACGCGTTCCACGGCCTGTTCTCCACCAAATCCGACGTCTTCAGCTACGGCGTCGTCGTCCTCGAGATCGTCACCGGCCTCAGCAGCGGCTCCTTCCTCGTCTCGAGCAGCAGCAATCTCGACCTTATGAGCTACGTATGGCAGCATTGGAAGCAGGGGACGGCTTTGCAGATAGTGGACGGGAGCCTGGGGGATCGGTACCCGCCGGAATCGGCCCTCCGGTGCATCCAATTGGGGCTGCTCTGCGTGCAGGAGGATCCGTCGGAGAGGCCGAGCATGAACACGCTGGCAGTAATGCTGAGCAGCGGCTCGCCGGCGCTTCCGGTTCCCTCCATGCCCCAGTTCCTGCAGCGGCTTCAAGGTGCCGCTTCTCCGCGGAGCACGGATCCTGATATGATTGGTTTGGAGAATTTGTCAAACACGACGACGGCGGCGACCGGTTGCTCCAGTTGCTCGCCGACGGGGAGCTTCGCGAGGCCGTTAAGCCCGGCGACTTTTCTTGATGCGTAGATCGTTGCCAATTGATCAGTTATGGCAGGTATGATCATGGTTCCAGTAGACTAATTAGTTTGTGTAAAGATCTTTTTAGCATGCCAACTCTTAGTGGTAATTTGGCTCGAAATTCGCTCTAAACTCGCTCTAAACTCGCTATTAGTTTGTTGGATTTGAAGTTATGATGCAGCGAGGAGTCGTTAAAATTATTAATGTGTGTGATAGATAACTTAGATAATGCTAAACATAACAGATTTCAACTAAAGAGCCTTAGGTTCAATATTACTGTAATATGATCTTATATTATTTGGAGAATTTGGGCGTTTGATTTGATAATATATTTAAATAATATTATAAAAAAATGTAAATTTATTATTATAATATGACATATAAATATCACTCAAATTGATTAATTGTCACTTAATTATAATGAAATGAAGTGAGAATAAATTGATTTTTTATTGTTATATTTTAATATAATAATATTGAATTAAATAAATAATTATTTAAAAATAATATAGATATTTAAATAATATTGATATTAATATATCATGAATGTCTAAATAATATTGGACTAATCCCCTAGCAAACCAACCATGTCTTTATGAAATTTCTATATTTCAGTGGGCTATCTTGTATGGGCTCCATATGGGCCAATTCGTAAAAGCCCATAACATATTATGACATATTAAATTAAGATAGGAGGGGAAAATGGTTTAAAATGTTGTGATTTCTTTTAAAATATTTGTGTTTAATTATATTAATAAAGAACATTTATATACTTAATACTCAAAACTTTAAATATTATATTATTGATTAAATTTTATGAAGAATGTGATATATAGGTAATATTCAAAAGTTTTTTTAGTATGTATGTAATTGTTTAAAAAAATAATTATGCTAGATGTAAAATAAAATTGATTGATATATTGAAAATTATATAAAATAAAAAATAATGCAATTTTTTAGCATAAAATTTGGTTTTATCTTTTGATAAATACAATAAACTTCTTTCGTAATTTGTTTTATGAGAGAAGTGAGTAGATGAGGTCTATCGAGATAATAAAAATATTTATATTTGGCAAAATGGATTGATGGCTTGCTTCTTAATTTTTTTCATTTTTTTAATGTAAATCCGAATCTTAATTTGGTCACAGCAAAGAGTGAAAATTTTTTATATAAAATCAATATTATTTCATATCTTATATATCTTTTAATATTAAAATAATTTTATTTTCAATCAAATTTATAGATTAATATATTTTCTCTATTATTTAAAAATAATTCTCCAGTCACATGAGACTAAAATATAATGAGATAGACAGTAGTTGGTGTTTGTAGAGATGAAGCTTAAACTTGTAGTAAACACATATTAATGCTAGAAATATGATCCGTCCTAACTATGTATCTACAGAGAAATGATGTGCATCCCCTGCAACAGGCTTTTAAAGTCAAAAGTTCTAGTATCTTTGGGTATTAATTTTATTCAATAATTGAAAGGATAATACACTACTGTTTATATGTGAAATTGAGACCTATTAATTATGGCTCAAAAGCTTCCCAAGAAAGAGGGTGAATTGAGAATAATTAAAATTAATTATCTAAATAAATATAATAAAAATAGCAAAAAATTTAGCAGATGATTAATTTCAGAACTTGGACAACAGCTTAGCAAATAACTAATAAAAACATAAAATATAGAATAGATAACTGATTTAAGAAATAGAACAACAGCAGCATGAATAAGTAGTAAAAGTAAAAATGTAGAACATATGATCAATTTCAGTAATAGAACAACAGCACAACATATGAACAATAAAAAATAATTAAAAATATGGTTTATATATTTATATTAATTTTATATACAAATATTAATTTTGAGGAGAATTTAAAACAAATTTAGAATAGAATATATTAATTTGTTACTATCAATACCAATAAAATATAAGGTGATTTATAGTGGTTCGGCTTCTCGCTTAGTCCACTCTCTACACTTCTCAAGTGAATTTATACTAAACAACACCAACTTTTAATGGAAACCAAAGCCAAATAAACTCAGTACAAACGTTACAGCTTTTTACAGGAACCAAAGCCGAGGAAACCTCCTAAATCTATATAGTTTTTTACAGGAACTAAAGCCAAGTAAATCTACGCAATTATAATATCCACAAAAGGACAATAATAAGAAAATAAAAAGAGTTTGCTAGACTAGTTAGTTTAAATTATAATTTTAAATAAATAAAAATATTATAATGAGGAGCTCTATGCATATATAGAGTTATCAAGGAAATACTCAAATAAATCCGAGAACAACATATAGAAAATAGTGAGTAAAAATTAATTTAAGAGGTCAGAGATGAATACTACTACATGTGCTTTCAATAATAATTAAGAAATCAAATAATAATTAAGAGTTTTAGTAAATTGTAGTAAGCAAAAGCATAAAACTCAAGATTCACAGTAAAAATGCAGCACAATACAGCAACATAGAAAACTTTTAGAACCAGAGAAAGAAAGAGCCAGAAAAAAAAAAAGCTTATTGTCACTTGAAAAGCACTATAATCTCCTTTTTTAAGCTCTCCTTCAAGAGGTTTGCAAGTATAGTCTTAAGAGAGTGAAAATCATTGAGAGCTCGAGTGGAGAAGAAGAATATTTGCTATAGAAAACAGAGAGCAGAAGCACGAAAAATATTTCAAGTGTAAGTTTTGTCTATTGGAAAGAAAGTGAGAAGCCTTTTTTGTTTGAAAGCATTTAATACCAGCCAACACAAAGGGACAAAAGCTAATAGAGAAAAATAAAATATGAAATAAAATTATGTTTCAATTTTTTTAAGTGATAGCCACACATACATTACAATTCCAATTTAAAAAATCAGTAACACAAAGCCTGAATTCATGAAGTAAATAAGACATAGAATACAAAGAAATGGAATAAAAGCACCCCAATTTAAGTTAGAGGAGGTGATATTTATAATTATGTATTCAAGGCATAAGATAAGAAATATAAATATCTAATTTTGAGAGGTAAAATAAATAAAATGCTCAATTTTAGAGATGATATATATAAATCCCACAATTAAATATTAGACAATTTCTTTTTTATTAAAATATTAACAATATTTTATTATATATATTTTTATTTCAAGTTAATTATTGAATATTTTCCCATATTTATCTTCACAGCATTTTATTGTATATGAGGGCACATCCATACGAACAAATACATTTTTGGAGTGAAACGTAATTATTCTTCATAGTAGGATGATAGATTTTTTTTTTATTTTTTTATTTTTTTAATTTTTTTTATTTTTTAAAATAACTTTATTTTTTATTAAAAAATGACAAATGGAAGTATAGTTATCGTTTGTCTTTACTCTTAACCATAACCTTGAGCTAGCAATTTTATTTGAAATTTATTCATATTTTATTTAATTTAAAATTAACTCTATTTTTATATTACTTGAAATCTATTCGATTGATATATAAGTAATTTAACTCATAATTAATTCGATATATACAAATAAATATATTAAATAATTTTTATTATAAAATTATGTCATTTTACATATAAAAATAAATTACGATGGTTTACATAAGTTAATTAAGTTATATATATAAATTTATAATAGTATTTTTGAATATACATAATAAGTTAATACATATTTAAATATAAAATATGGCTAATAATTGTGTTTGATTCGACTCAAAATCGAATAAATTTTAGTCAACTTGAAATAAATTTAACTTAAAATCAAAATATTCAACTTCGAGTTAAGGATAACCCGATGACAGTTGAGCATTTTCTCGAAAGATGTTTTTATCATAATAAATTAGGTAAATAACATTTGAATTCTTTTTGTTTGCTCTGATGTGCTTCCACCTTTCAAGTAGGGGTGGCAAAATGGGTCAACGGGTTGGGTTCGGGTTGAACTCGAATTCAATCTGACCCGAATAGCCTCAACCCGAACCCGACTCATTTATTAAATGGGTCAAGATTTATGACCCGAATCCGGCCCGATTAATAAATGGGTCGGGTTGGTGGGTCGATCTAACCCGTTTATAGAGTATTTTTTGATAAATGCCTAATCTGAACCTTATCCGACCCGATTATGCCCAACTTGAATCCAACCCGTTTAATAAATGAGTCAAAATTAATAACCCATACTCGAAATTTATATATCAAATTCTCGAATCGAGTCATATATTGCTGCCCCTACTTTCAAGCTGAGTAGATTGTTCCATTAGTTTAAATATGCAAATTGATCCTTTTTGGTAATGGGCATTATTTTCATAATTAAAACAATAATGAAAATAATTATCTTCATAATAGAATTAGATGAGAAACATTATTAGATAATAACACTCTATATCATTGTATTTACATATCAAATATTTTTTTTTAAATATTACACTCCACACACTTTTCTTACACCCTACACACTTTTTCTAAAGCTGCAGTGTTTAAAAAATTACACGTCACACACCTAAAAATTATACTCAACACACTTTTCTTATACCTCACATACTTTTTTTAAAGCTGCAGTGTAATTTTTTGAAAATGAGTGTGATACATATAATTGTGGTAATATATAGTGTTATGTATGTAATTATCCATTTTATTTATATATATCATAATCTCTTTAATATATATATATATATATATATACCTTTACAAAATAGTTATTTTTTGCTATATTAGTATTATTTGTTACAAAAAAAAAATTATCTACACTTTCACTCAAATTAGTTTACTAAACTACTTAATTTAAAAAATATGGAAACTTATATGTATGTAAAGATAAATAAAAGGAACTTAAATGCCATTTACCTCTAATACCCAAATTTGATTGTAGCCTTCTCACTTCACAAACTAATTAACTTATTTTAAAAGAGAATTGCATTAATACCTCTCAATATAGCCAATTTATATACTTAGGTCCAAAATTTATTTGATTTGAAATTTAATTTTAGGAGACTCATTTCAGAGGTTTCAAAGAATTGAGTCTTATTGAAAAAGCAGACAATGGTTGAAGTTTTATAAAGATAAAGCGATTTAAGATCTAAGACGTGTTGAATCACGATAATAAAATGATAGATGTGATAGGAAAATTCTAAAGATAGAAGTACATGATCTTCACTGCAATTCTACTTCGTTTTAGATGGAGGCAAGCTCTATTGCTTAGAGTTTCAAAGATAAGATGACATTAAAAGAATTTAGACTACAAAGTTCGAAGAAATTTAAAATCATCACAAGTCATAATATCAGTGTCGACGAAGAAAGTCTATTGTCAGAAATTTTTATTTCTTGAAAAGAAGTAGTTTAAAAAAGTTTTAGATAAGATGAAGTCAAATATTCAGCATCATATCCCTGTGGATTATTATAAAAGCTTTCTTTTACTTTTTTTTTAATCCTTTGCAAAAGGTAAAAAAAGGGGGAATGGGCAAAATCTAAAATTAGAATATTTAGTGGTTTAGCTTATGAAAAATTGCATTCATTTCTCTTAGAATGACTTGAACATTTAAAATTTTTGAAGAATTGAAATCTCTAATACTGTCTTAACGGAGATCATGCTTATCAAAAAGTTTTACTAGAAGTCAAAAACTTCCTTCTAATTACACCAAACTTGAGGGGAACTCCACTAATTATGATCTTTATATCTTAAAATAGAAATATTATAGTCTAATTGCAGAATTTTAATGTAAGAGCAGCTTTTCATAGTTGTCATAAGTTAGAACACTACTTGAGCATAAAAGTAATTTTTTTCTAATTTAGAAGTGGAAGAGGTTCTAGATGACTAATATAAGACTGATTTTTCTATTATTCATCTCTTTAACAAGTAAATTACAAAAGAGATAAATTTCGTCAAGTTGGATGGTTGCCTTCTGCTTTTCCTTAACATCACTGCCAGTGTAGTTCTCCTAGAGCACTATCGATGTGACTTACATAGTAGCTTCTTTCCATTAGTAGCTCTTTAATGCTCTCTTTTTCTTTCTCTTTATTGGTAGCAACAACAACATTAGCTTGCACATAAGCTCAAAATGGCCTTTTTATCATTAGGAGATAGAGTACATAGATCTTTGTGAACTATTGAGAGTGCCCACACATTGCTTTCCTACTAACTCTCTTCCTCATTTGGTTTTTAATTTATCTTCCAAAAGCACAATGTTCAGTGAAATGAACTCCTTCTCAAGGTTTCTTCATCAAAACATCAAGCTTACATAAAAATTTGTTGTACCTTAACTTCTTGTTGAAGTTTCTCTTCATTGTAATTTTTTTATCACACAAAGTTCCAATTCTCATCAAAGTTTCAAAACTTTGAATCACGTTAAAAATATCATTTTTTAATAAACTTTTCTTGGACTCATCGTCAAACTTCTTCTATCTCTCTTATATAAATGGATCTTACAAGATTAAATGCTAGCTACTCTTGCCCTGTTTGGAGTGACTAAAATCAGAACCAAAATAGTATTAGTTTAAAAAAAAATAATAATAAATAAATTTTTATTACATTCTACATAAATTTTAATATAAAAAATATTATTTTATTTCACATACTCAATTATTCTCAATAAAATTATCAACTTTATTTCACATCCTATACCAAAATACTTGAATCGAGTATTTTAGTCTAGGATGTGAAGTAAAGTTAATAATTTTATTAAAAATAATTGAGTACGTAAAATAAAATGATATTTTTTATATTAAAATTTGTGTAGATTGTAATAAAAATTTATTATTATTATTATTTAAATTACTACTATTTTCATCCTGATTTCGGTCCTGGTACCAAACAAGGCATACTTAGGCCCCGTTTGTTTGGTCGTTGAAAATTAACCTAATTTAATTTTAATTAGACATATCACATCACACATAAAATTTAATATTAAAAATTAACTTTATTTCACATACTACACAGATCACTAAAATAATAACTAACTTATATCATATTCCGCACATATTTCAATATAATAACTAACTTTATATCACATCCATCACATATCTTAACATAATAACTAACTTTATTTTATATTATTCACAATTTTTAATAAAAAAATTTTCTATCTAAATTTAATTTTAATTTTATTAAATTTAATTTTACAAACAAACAGACCAAAATGCTATTAATCTCAAAACTTAAGAATGAAAGTGCAGTTTGCCCTATATATATATATATTTATATTATTATTAAGCAAATTGGTATTTATATAAAAATCTAAATGCATTCCTAATTGTTATGCCATATGATTCCTTGAGCTTGACCATTTCTCTGTTTTTGTCTGTCTTGAATAGCTTAATATATTTAATTTGACTTTATATTTTTCTCATTTAATCATGTAATTCACCCTAATTTATAAATATATATAATTAAAACCTTTGGTCAACAGAAATTATTAAATATGATATCATTTTAACATTTTTTTGTGTCCTACACTACTTAATTTACCTATAATAATCATAATGTTATTAAACTACTTTTTTTTTTTTGAAAAATCTTATTTTTTTTCTTTTTTCTTGATCATTTAATTTGATAAAAAAGAGTGAAATTATTAAAAAAATTATTATGAGAGTTATGAGTGTTAAGGGAGCTCAAATTGGGCCAAATATATAATTGTTGAATACTTCTAATAATCCTATCATTTTCTCGATTAAATGTAATGTTCTAATATAAATAGATACAAACTAAGAAGAATATATTATTAAATTTAATGAATTTTTAAGTTTTTAAATTAGATTAGATGATATATTTATAATGTTTGAAAAGTTAATTTAATTATAATTAATTAATGAATTATTTATTGTTAACACGTGGTTCCTGCGCTGCATCCTGGCCGAACACGTGGCACCCGTCAGGTTTGTACTCGATTGATTTGATTTGCTGACTCAGCTTCAGGTTTTGCTGGATCCTTGACCCAGGTCAAACCTCGGGCACGAGGATTCAACCAACCATCGTCCACGACGACCCAGGATAAATCCCCCATAACCTCGGGCACGAGGGAACGAGGTAATGCCTGTCACGATCAACTTCACCTAACCGCGCCGCTCTCCGTACGGGCGCTCTTTCCAAACGAAGGTACCAGCATTTAAAGCCATCATCCTCCTCGTACAGCTGCGGACCTCTCCGGTGACAGACAAGCGGCGCTCAGAGCTCATCCATCACCTTTTCTCCGAAAAACCAGGGTGGAGCTGCACACGCCACACATCTATAAAAACCACTGAACAGTTCCATACAAAGGGGGGATACACAAAAGAGGCACCGGGCAGCGAGACTCTCTCTCGCCAAGAGGATTTTTCGATTGTAACAGGACTCCGGCTGAGGAGCACCTGGCTCCTTCTTCTTCTCCCTCTTCTTCTTCTTCTTTGACTCTTCTAAAAGCATTGTACAGCCTTAAAGGCTATCATTTTCTTATTAGTGAAACTTCTCCGCTGACCGACCGGTGGACATAGGGGATTTCCTCCTTGAACCACCTTAAATCTCTGTGTGCTTTTCTGGTTGCTTCGGACTGAATCTTCTCCTTGAGCC
>JAEMOT010000707.1:662-23088 GCA_019297695.1 Apostasia ramifera
AATACCGTAAATATCATTTATCACCCAAATTTATACATACAATTCTAATTTATAATACACATCAAAATCTAAATTTTTGGGATGTTACAATTCTCCCCCTCTTAAGAAATTTCGTCCTTGAAATTTTTCTAACAAGTTAAATCTTTCAACTTGCTTCTGCTGCGATACTCTGATACAACATTCAAACTTGTTAGTTTGAAGCTCTCATATCGGTGATCATGACATATGATTTTTCTTAAAATTTCTAACCACACTCACCCTAAGTGATCATGACATATGATTTTTCTTAAAATTTCTAACCACACTCACCCTAAGGTTCTCAACCCGCTCTGATACCACCTTGTAACATCCCGTGATCTCATTGTAGAGGTATTGTCCGCTTTGGCTTTAGGAAAACTGCGTGCTTGAGTGCTTCCCAGGAGGTCACCCATCCCAGTACTACTCCAGCCCAAGCACGCTTAACTACGGAGTTTTCCATCATTAGCCTCACGGTTTTGCCCCAAAAGGCGCCTCTATCATTTGAGATCACGTTATCTACTTATACAGCTCAGGATCTCCATCCCTTTCCGATGTGGGACGATTCATTCCTGCGCCCCTCTCACTACTCATTATTCGGCCTAGAAGCCTGTCAGGAGCCGCACTTTGCCTCAGTGATTCCTTTCTCTTAGGACATCACCCGGCGTCACTCCCCGCCCTCTTCGGCCACGGGCGTCACACCCAGAGTTTAGGAAAGTTTTTTTTTTAAATTTTAAACTCAACCGGTCCAACCGTACCGGTTCATCGGTTGACCCGTTGAACCTCGGTTTAGACCGATTCTGATCGGTTTTAAGCGGATTCGGTTATAAAATTAAATCGGACCGGTTGGCTGACCGGTTTACAGTTCCGATTTTTAAAACCTTGATAGTAACTACATAAAATGAGAAGGTGATGTGCACCAACAGCAGAAAATTAGGGCTACAGCATTCAATAGCAGAAGAAGTTTTATGCATGACAGACTTTTCATATAAGAGTGATTAAAGTTGCACTTTTTTTTAAAGGAAGTCAACGGTATATTTGGTCTCATCATTTAAGTATGCCATATTTGCAAAGTAATATTTGCATGAAATTTGATTTATTTGAAAAATCATAATGAGGCATAATTTTGAGAAAATGAATTAAATAATAATAAAATAAAGTAAGTGGTAACAAAGGGGCTGACCATAATTTTAGCCGATTGTGACATGTGAAATGAAACATTGTTAGCCTAGGTTTAGGCCTGTCAACGGATCAGATTTGAGTCGAGTTGACTCTGACCCGGATTCAAATCCATATATATCGGATCGGGTCATGGTTGATCCATATCCTCTCGAGTCAGAAATCGAATCGGTTCGGAACTCGGGTTTTCGAATTTAATTCATTTACAATAAAAGTAGTTATTTTTAAATATTTTTTATAATCAAATTTAAAATAATGTTAAACTTATTGGAAATAAAATAAGAGAAAATATTATATTTTTATGAATTAATTAAATATTTTAATATAAAATTAGTATTTGTAATATATATACATATATATTGTGAAATATAAATTGAGCACTATAAATTATAATATACTAATATTATCTGTAATAATCTTTTATTAGTTAATTATAGTGACACTCTTTACTTGAGTCTTCCAACGAAAAGATTATTAACCACAATATATTTTTGTATGAACTACAAATTAAGTTACATAACGGATCGGATTTTAAATGGGTCGGATCAATGGTGATTCATATTCGATCCATTTATTTGTAAACGGATCGGGTCAGTAAACGGGGCGGATTGACGGGTCAAAAAAAATCTATTTGGAGGTTTAATCGGATCGAAACACTGATCGGATTGGGTCATGATCCGATCCATTAATAGGCCTATCTAGGTCCATCAAAAAAAAATTAATGTTAACCTAGGGACCTAGATGTATATTCGAAAAGTTGAACCTATATGAAAACATAAACTCGTGGAGTCCGGACTAATTTACTTTGTAAAGAAAGTGGATCTGTGTCAATCGATGGTTAAACTTGGAGGATCCCATAATAATTTTCCCTGACTGAACCCTCTGTTGCTTTTTCCGACCTCTCTCCCGCTGGCATCTTCCAGTGGAGTCTGTGGAGGCGAGTACGGACTTTCAAACTCCGACGTCGGCGGCGACTCGCGGCCTTGCCAGTGCCCTTTCAAAGAGTCTCTGTCGCTCAGAAATCTTAAAACCGCAGATTGAATCTTCGGCGCGTTGATCATTTCCGCCAAGCCGGCGACATCTGTGATCCCTAACTACTGGTTAGAGATCCTCTCTCTCTCTCTGTCATCGGGTGTGTGGAGTTTGGACTTCGCTGGAACCCCAAAACCGTTGCATCCAACCGTGCCATCATGGTCTGAAGCCTGGGTGATGGACGGGTCCTTTCGTCTCCCTTGCGCTCTGCCACCTCTCGCTGACCGCCTTCCTTCGTTGCTTCAATCTCCTCTGCTCTACCCTGCAGTGTTCTTCCTCCGGAAAGAGGACGACTACATAAAATTCTCCATTGGAAAATGTTCAATCCCCATCAACTTCTAGTTGTTCGTTCCTTGTAGTCTAATATTACCTTCTCGGTGGCGGCAGTAAGCACCGGAATCCCCTCTCCCAGACGATCTGAAACTCTACTCGAAAAGCTTTCTTGCTTGTTCCTTGCGGTGGCGGTGCCTCCTGCTCTTTCTTCAACCCCAGCTGCAGCCACTCCGGCCTGAAGCAGCTTTCTAGAGCGCTCGAGCCGACGGAGCCAGTGTTTCAGCCTCGGATCCCTTCCAATCGAGTGCTTAACCTCAACTGGTCGAATTGTTTTACAGTACCATAAGCAAAGGGGCGGCAAGAGATCAGTGTGATCGCGTGTCCGTGAGTCAGTGGGCTTTCCCTTTTGCCGGAGGAAGAGCTTGCGGTCCCCTTCGCTGCGTCCCATTCTGCATGTTTTGCATTTGTTGCATATTGATTTTGGGATTTCCTCAAATTTTCCTGCATCTTGAAAATGATTTTCATTGCTTTTACTGATATGGAAGTAAGATAATCGATCTTTTGTTATGGTGACACTTATCAGGTTTAGCAGTTATGGTTGTATGGCGAAGATGTCTTCATTTTTTTATTAGGCAAGTTTGCACAAAGCTTGAGCATAACCGCGCCAACACTGCCATTGCATTCAGTACAGTTCAGAGGTCTTCTCCTCTGCAAGGTAAGGCTATATGTTATTATGTATGTTCTACATTTTTGCTTCATAATGCTAACAGTTGAGGTAGTTTGTGGTGGGGGAAGAGTTTAGCTTTTGCTTCAGCTTTTCCCCTGAATTTAACTCATTTTCAAGTCTTTTATGATGCTATCAAGATCAAAGTGTATACAAGTTAGATTTTTGCTTCATTTTTATCACAATTCTCATCACTCTTATAATTTTATAATTTTTGTGGTTCACACAATGTTGCTAAAGGAATGGCCCATTTAGGATTGAAATAGTTGGTATTGCCTTTTTGTAGCATATATGAGACTTCTTAACTGATGAAAGTTTTTTTAATAAAACATGACTAACTAGCCAAAAAGGATTCATAAAGCTTGCTCCTAATAGCTGGGTAATGCTATTGATGATGATGACAAATATCAGACTTGTACTGAAATTTGCTTTTGTTTTGCACTTAATGCACTATACTTAAGATTTTCTGTGTCCATATCATTGAAAAATCTAAAACCATTGCTTTGGTTTTGTACTAAAGATTGATTTTTGTTTTTTATATCTGCATATATGTAGGTCCTCAATAAATAAGTGATTTTGTAGGAACTATTATCTTATTATTGGTTTCTTATTGAGTTTCCATAATGCAGGTAAATTTGCTAATCCAAGCAGTGGATATGATCTATCCTCAAAAAGAATGCTCAGTCCCTTTTTGCAGTACTTGCATCATGCGGTAATCCTATATGTATTGGCCTAATGTGATTACTGGAATTAGAAGTATATGTCTGATGTGGGACAAAAAAATGCAAATGATATTTTATATTTATATTCAGCAAAATTAATTAACAAAATATTTTTAATTAAGCGCAAAATATTTCTAAATAAATTATATGATAAAATAGGATTGTTAAATCTCATAAATTAAAAATATTTTAAAATTAAAGTTAAACTGGATCGTTTGATAAATAAGAATTTGGAGGTTGGTTGGTGTGTGTTAGAGGTGGGGAACGAAGAGGTAGCGAGCATCGGAAGCGGGCAAGCTTTGGAGGTTGGAGAGTGCGCAAAGTGTTGGAGGCATCAGAGATGATCTGAAGATAGAGAGAGCAACGGATGGAGAAGATTTTTTTTTTTGGAAAGTGGATAATTAGCCTAATCTGAGGATTCTCACCAAAAGCTAACCTTACCATTTCTTTTACTAGAATATCGACTCTTTAATTCGGATCTAGGTTTTGAGAAAATTCAAACATAATTTAATTTATCAAATGCTACTTCTATTGCAATGCAAAACAACCTCTTTATATAGAAAGATCCCATAAAGAAATTTGAAAATACAATATTAAATACATGAAATAAAATGTCAAATGAATCAAAGCAAATATAGAACTAATTTTATTACAATAAAATAAAATCAGCTCAAATATGGTGAGTCTTCAAAATTCACAAATCTGTTCTGAATCAAATCAAATCTAAATAAAGCTAATATAAAAATCTTCAATAGTTATGATTAATTTGAATTTGAATTTTGATTCAGAGCATGACGTTATCCTGGCCGTCCAATTCAATGCTAATCCGTATTCTCATCAATGTCACTGTCATTTCTTAATTTTGCACAAACTGATGTGATTTAACTTTGAGAACTAGATTTCTTGATTTTCTGCCCATGCCATGTACTTGATATATTTTTTTATCTAGTGAATCAAAATACTAGTTCCCTTTAAAACGGCCTTTTCTCGGTAAACTCTTTTGTGCGTCTTCATTCGTAATGCTACATTGATCTATCAAGAGCAATTTTCCAATAGGCATAGCTCTTGTCTTTGCCTTATTGCTGTGTCGACAATCTAGCAAAGCCTGTTTCATGTTTTGTTGCCAAAAATATGAAGGCAGGGAAATGTGAAGCAAAAGTTGCTTTCTGTTTGTTAAATTGTTCTCTTTTAATCCAATAAATATTATTAGTTTGTCAGCTCTCAGCAGCTATTTTCTCCTACTATGTTTCTAATGTTCATTGAAATAGTCTTTTTATCTTGCTGTGTCTCATTGCTTTTCTAGTGTATGCAGGTATTTTATCTTAATCTTCAGACTTAATGCTTTAGGCATAGCAGAGGTTCATATTTTTAATATATTTTACTCTAACTTTCTTGCCTTTTCTGTTATGTAGGGATTTTCCAGTTCGAGGAACTTGTTAGCAAAAAATGTTGAGAACATGGAGCCTGTTTCTTCTCCTCTGACGCCAGTTCTGGGAGATGGTACAAAGGCTTCGACTAAGGGTGTGGCTTCCAAATCGTTGAGGGTTCAAGCTATTAAAAAGGATATAAGACAGGTGTGCTTATCCATTATGATATCATATTCCAAAAAAATCAGTTTTTATGAGTTTAATTGTTTTTCTTTATTTCTTTTCTTTGGAAGAGCTTGATCAAAGGCTTGGAATCTTTGGTAAGGAATGTGATATTGCTCATTTGCTTGATGCATGATCTTGCTTGAAGCTTTGGCAATTGGTGTCTGGCATGCTAATGCATTGTTTGAGTGGTTCAGTTTACTCTGGTTTGCTGAGTTCTTTGACTCTATTTGAAATTATTGCACGTCTACAATTCACTTTTGCATTCGGTCCTTCAATAGTAGATCTCGTATCATCCTTCCTTCCACCATCAAACATAGCTTCAAGTTACATGGCATACTCCAAACTCTCACAGTGGTTACTACTGTATGTTAGATTAGAAGATTTTTATGGACAAATCCATGCATGGATGAGGCATGTTAGATTACAGATTACAGGTTGATTTGTGCTTGGTTGGAAATCTTTTCTCATTGTTGCAGAAATAATTGCTATATAAGTTCATCTCATACCTATATATTGACATGAATGATTAAATCAGAGTCCCAAGAAGGTAAATTTAGTTGCTACACTTGTCCGAGGGATGCGTGTCGAAGATGCTCTCTTACAGCTACAAGTTCTGGTGAAAAGAGCCGCAAAGACCGTCTATCAGGTGAAGCCATACTTTCTTACTTATCAGTAAGGATAGCATGCTGTCTTAACTTTTGGTATTGTTGTGATCTTTATGATCTTATTTTCTATAGGTTTTACTGCCAGCCCCTTTGATATGATGTTGACTTTATTCTTCCTTGCTTTACCATACATCAACCTCAACATAGTCAATTTTGTGCTTGTCATACTCAGACCTGGCCGTAACTTAGAACTTCGGTTGTTAAACGCTCGGTTCCCATATATGATGTAACTGGAGTTGTATTGATTGTCTTATATTTCCTAAAAGAGATTTATATGTTTTTTAACTGCAGCAAATCATCTGAAGGATCATATTTGTGTTTGTAGGTCATCCATTCAGCTCGTGCCAATGCAGCACATAATCACGGTCTGGATCCTGATAGGTTAATAGTTGGTACGTTTGTATTTTTAAATCAATGAAAGAAGGGGATTTGTGGACATGCAACAATAAACTTGTCTATTTCAGTATTAACCATCCAATCCATGAAAATAATATGCTTTGCATTGTCATTGTGATAATTGTGTTATATAATTGACTTCAAGGAAGCACGGATTAACTCTATACATTACATTGTGTTTTGTCATGTTCTCGTGTCCCCCATATTGTTTTCTCAGCTTCCTAGGTGTTTCTCCAAAATTGTCCGCCCAAAATTGACCGAAAACGATGCTTAATTTTGCTCATAGATATGAAATCTACATCGTACAGTTTTTAACGACATGACAACATTAAAATCTAGCTAAGAAGCAATTTTTTAAAGGAGGTATTGACAACACAATTATCTTTCTCTATGCCATAATGTAGCTAAAGAATGTACTGACAACACAGTTATCTTTTTTCCATGTAAAGATGAAGCTTTTGTGGGGAAGGGGGTTTATCTGAAGAGAATCTCCTACCATGCAAAGGGGAGGTCTGGAATCATGGTGAGGCCAAAATGTCGCCTGACAGTGGTGGTGAGGGAGATAACTCCTGAGGAGGAAGCCAAGATTGCAAAATTGAGAGTCATGAACTATAAGAAGCTGACGAGGAAGGAGAAGAAGCTTGTTCCTCATCAGCTTATTGAAGTCAGCCCAAGGTGGAGCAGGAGAAGGAAGGAAGAAGCTGCCACATCTTAGTAGATTTTATTTTCTGACAGAGGTATGTAATTCTGGCGGTCATCTTCATGTTGCTGATGATGGATTCCCAAATTGCAACATAGGTTTTTTGATGCTGATAGAAATGCCGAACTTTGGTGCCAGCCACCAAATGAACTTCTATTTGATAGGAGTATGTTTTGAGTTGTATTTAAGCTGGAGAGAGAAATAAAATTATTTTGAGATTATGATGTGAAATAAAATTATTTTAATATTAAGATTTGATTATCATTGAAAAAAATTATTGAGACTTGTCTTTGATATAGTTGGGTTGAGCGAAGATCGATGGCTGCTTGATGTTTAGATTGATACTTAGCTTGAATCAAGCTTAACTCAATTTTATTGAACTAAGTCGCAAACTATAGTTGAATTAAATCAATTTGGCTCAATCTCTATTTTTTAAATATAAATAATATATTAAATTATTTAATGTAATTATTTATTTATACATAAGTATATTGTGTTAGAATATTTGTTTGGTTATCTCGTGAGTATAGTTATTTTTTTAAAAAGTTAATATTTTTTCAAAAATAATTTTTTTTTTGAGTTGGTTTAATTGAGGCTCAAGCTAACTCGAAATTTCAAGTTGAAACGTGCCAATTAGAACTCGAGTCAAATTGAGAGCTAGCTTGCGTCGTGCTTAGCTTGGCTTAAATTTGGATCTTTCAAATTCAAAATTGAAGTTTTTGATTGAATTCAATTAAATCTTATGTTAATTAAAATTTATTGGAGTTGGGATTCAATAAACTTAATAATCAATCTTAATTTTTTGCATTAAACATTACTATAAATTATGCAAGTACAAAACGCCATTATAGTACCCATTTGATAGCAATTTTGTCTTAGAATCGGTATGATCCTAAAAGCAGCTTTAAAATATATTGTATATATTTCAAATCTATAATATTTGTATAGATTTGACTTAATGCATGCCATAGAGAATCTATTTGATAGATTCACTTGAATGAAAAAGGGTTAAAGATGTTGTATGTATTTTAGTAAAAAATTATAATTTTTATGATTAATATTTTTATGTCATGATTGATTCGACAAGTTTTACGCTGGCTGTCGACTGCCTAACGCAACCCTCCGCGTTTCTCATCCGGGACTTGGGACCCGGCAACGGCACGTTAATTTTTATGATTAATATATAATATTAAAAATTTAGAAATCAAATATAAAAAAAAAAAAAAAAAAAAAGTAATTTTAGTGACTACCATGAACCACAATACCAATGCATATATAATATATTCTTTGAATTGGATCAATTTCATTTCAAAACTTTAAAATTTCAACTTTCATAACTACTTTCAGGATTAGAACATAACTGCCAGCTCTACACTCCATAAATCCAATCCAAATCAAAACCAACATTTGAAACATAAAATCCTCCTCTACGCATCACATCAAATGTAAGATTTTCCAAATCGTGATCACAAACAAGAATTTGGGAAGAACTCCTAAAAATATAAACAAAAATTTCAGAATCCGAATCAAATAATAGAAGCAGCAGCTCTTGCTATACAATGAACTGAAAAATTTAGCCAAAACTGCTCCAAACATCATTGCTGTACACATAAAGCATGAGAGAAGAGCAAAACAGATGAATAAATCAGGAGCTTAACATTACCATATTTGACCGTAATTTACATTACTGCAAATATTCATTTCAGTAAATACAAAAATTATATCCCAATTCCCACATAATATCTGATACCCCATTTTAGCTTTTCACTGAACATCAAACACCCCAGATATTATTACCATGGACCTGTCTGTGTCCTCCTCAGGCATATTTTCTTAGTTCTACACTGCTGATTAAGAAACTCCAAGACCTGTTCATGTTCGAAAAAACAATTTCATTGAGTACTAAACAGCCGGACATACAAAATCTTCGTAGCAAATAAATTCTAGAAACTAGTAGGTTAGCTATGTTGGATCGGATGGTCCGATCGCCTAATCATTTGATCGGCCAACGAATGGTGCTATCATTGTCCGATCCAGTATGAAACAACTAGGAAACAAGCATAAAAACATAAGGTCACTGCAAGCCATTATTGTAAATCACATTTAGAGTTCTGCTTGAAATTTGAAACTCACTTAGAATGGATTCAATTCAACTTGAAATCAACTCGATATATGCATAAACAAAAGTAATAAGCACACAGATATTTATGATGTATACATAAGGTAGATATGAGAGTAAATCATAGCCGATAAGAACAGTCATTCAGTATCAAACAATAATATTAGATAACATTAGACATACGGAATGTCTTTGCATATGTGAAAGCATGAAAAATCATGATCATGGCAAAGCAATAACAATAATAAGTGACACCATCTGCTGGCATCCTCAAGCTGCTTAAATTAACTAGTGAAAATATTAAAAATCCATAATTAACAAAGATCAAAGATTTTTTTAATTTTTTTTTTCTGGTCAAACGGTTACATGTTTTCAATTAAAAACCAAATTCAAGCCACCTAGCAAGATATTAAGAGTAAGGGAAATAAGTTTACTGTTGAAATTTGTTCAGATATACTAGGCAGATAAGCGAGGAACACTCTTATTGGGGATGAGAAGTGGGGGTAAAATATATTATCTAAGCTATAAGTTGGAGTAAGGCCTCACATGCTAAGATTTCATTCTGTAGTTGTCGAAGTTCGAATTTGAGATTTAACTTTAGGCTTTATTAAAGAACGTTCAAATGATTATGAAATCATTTTCTTATGCTTAAGCTAAACCTCAAAACCAATTGAGGCTTAAATATTGCATGTGAAGAATGAGTATTTCTTGGAGTTTGGGATCAGGAACAAGAAACTTTTGTGCACTAGTTGGGAGAATCAAACACTAGATGAGGACCATGAGTCAGTAGAGACAATTTGGAGGGTTGAGTAGAACATAAAATTTAACTTGTCGCCAGTAATTAGCAGGCGCTTATTTGTTATATTTAATGTGACCCTATCCTGTAAGTAAGATTACAAGTATTTCACCCAAAGAATTAGGGTTTCAACATGTAGATGAGGTGCTGAATACTTAAAGATAGAAGGAATTTTTTCATCATCCTAGGTCCTTTCACAAAATAAAGCAGCTAAAAATTAATGAAATTTGCCATGACCAAAGAGAAGCATTTTTGCCAATGTGGTACTTTGATAAAATCTGACAGAGAAACAATAATATTGAACCGTAGATTTATTTCAGACAGAGTCTATACTCGATGCTCGAGATATCACCACATGACCTCGATCTGAATGAATGGTTGACTATTGGCAAATTTAGCAACGGACATGAATGGTGACTAATTAGATGAATTGATTTGAATGAAAATCTTCAAATTTTGGGCTAATTTTATTTGCTTTATGTCTTTTTTTGATGTTTGCATTTGCAATGTTTATATTTTCTTGTATTTTTGCATTTATTTCTGTAATTTGAATTTCGAATGTAATAGGCCTACATAAAGGCATTGACCAGTATTGTTTGTTCTTAATCCTAAAATGAAATCTTATTGAGTTTGAAATACCAAGTGTTATATTCCAACGAAGGGAAGGGTTAGGATCTTTGGTGAAAGTCCCTAAATACCTTAAAAACTTTAAGATGTTTCCCAACTCTTCTCAATTATTTACATGTTTCAAGCTATTACATATCGTCCTTGATTAGTCGCACGCCTCTTCCGCATCTGACAAGACCCGCTGTGCCACCCACGCCAACGCTATTGTTAGGCGCCCTTGCTTGCCTTGTCAGTCATCACAGCTGCATCTCCTGATCACAGTGTCGCGCGCTGCCTCTGCCCTCACTGTGATCCTGCCATCTGTCGTCAGATTCGCCTCTCGTCATTATCGCACCTGATGCTCTCATCTTTGTCACACCTAATGTGCTTGTTGCTGCTGTGGCACTACTCCAATACTAATTTTTCTATGATGCCATGATAACCACCTCTCGCTCCTACATCGATTTGAGTGGCACTCATCTTCTGCGCTACGCCGTTCACTTCGCAGCAACGATTCGCATCGTCAATCACTATCGACAACTTGCGTTAGCGAATAGCACCATCGTTGTTCTACACTGTTTCCAAGGTCCAAATCATCGATTTGGGAGTAAGCCTTAAACTAGTACTTATCTCTAAATTTTCCTCAACTAATACTAATGATACTAATATCCTATTTGATCAATTTGCTTGCCTGTGTGATCTTGACATTATTGTATGAATCAATTGCACACTTTAGCTCTGATTTGCCGAATCTGCATCGCCTTAAATCTCATAGGAAACTTTTCATATATTGTTCTGACTTGTTTCTAAATATTTTCAATTGGTTTGCTTCAATATTTGAGTTTTCTTCATTATTACATAACCATCATTAGCAAAATTCCTATAACATTATGTATATTGATCACTGAGTAAGACTACATCCGCATATTGTCCTGCATCAGATACTTTGGTATAACAATTTTGATCTAAGCTCAAAACAAGTTTGATAATTGTTCAATTTTTACTCAATCCAAAATTAACTTAATTTCTTTTTGAGCCAAGTAAACTCATTCGCAATAAAGTCTATTCAACTAGAATTGACCAAGTGCATGCATAAGCATAGTACTATTTTTATTTTTTTAATGTCATGAAGATTTATTATGCATTTGCATGTAGTATGAGGATCTAAATAGCCCCAAAAAAAATTTAATTGTTTAATTACTAAAAAGGTTGATAATTAGTTTAATTTTAAATATTTAATATATATATATCTTTATTATTTTTTCTTTTTATATATATATCTACATATCTTTATTCATTTTTTTGAGAATTTAGCATAGTTAATATCTTTCATTATATTATTACTTATCTTTTTATATCATTAATCATTAGTTTTTCTAATTAATTGAGTTGGACTTTATAAATAAAGGTCTGCAACAATGTAGTTGATAGCTTTGGATTAGTAAGTAGAAAATGTCATCTGCTTCTCCCTTTTCCCTCATTCTTCTCTTCTTTCTTCCAGGTTTCTCTCTCGTTTCACTCTTCTGGTTCTACATCACAACTTATTAGAGCAATAGGGCAATATACATAGAATGTTGAATGACACGATTGTAGATATTTTCTTTCACTCGATTGCTGCAATTGCCTCCCCTCTATCGCAACCTCCTTTGATTCACCCATTAGATCACCTCATTCTACATAAGTCTACACCTGCCTTTGCACAATGGCCAACACCTCACCCGAAAATTACATAACCTTAAGTAACTTTTTCAAAATAATGGATTCAAGTAAGGTAGTAATAAGGCTTTGCTTGGAAAGGTCCTCCCCTAACGGCCAAGTGGCGAAGGGATATGAATTTGTATCCAAAGTCAGATAAAAATGTTTTGCTAACGTGGCTTGCCCCTTCCCTTAAAGAAAAAAATATGGGACTAGTGCCTTAGATGCAGAAGCAAGAGTAATGAAAATATGCAATTGAAAGCCCTTCACTAGTCGTTTTCCTTATGCCCTATTTCTCCACCCAAGACTACCTAGACAACCATTTATTGTCTTGAATTGAAGTCTTATCTTAAGCTACTTGTTTTCCTTTAGCTGACCTAGCGAAGTTTATATTTAATAAATAAAAACCCAAAATAGGCTTAAGATGATGGATCACTAAACTATAGATAAAAGCATTCATTGAACTCCATCTATAAGCTTAAGCCAAAAACTAACCTTTACTCTCATGCCATATGTTGTAAGGGGTGAGTTATGTTGATCTCTTTTCCTATGGCATAGAGATTTCGTCACCTTTTCATGCTACCTTACCTCATAAATAAGGCACATATCAAAAATTAAAATAAAAAACACATATTTCAAAAAAAATCAACAAAAGATTAGTTCAATAAGCAATGAGTGAGGTCTCTTTCCCTCAACTCCGGTATATCCTGCGAGGAACAACCGTCTCCACTTATTCTATGCCATAGCATATGTTGCTCCTTGATGCACTAATGCTTGCTTGCACAATGGCACAATATTGATGACATCACCTTGCAATGCATGACAACAAAAACAACCGCCCATCACCTTTCCAAAAAAAAATTCACATATGTTCGAATTTCTAAAAAGTAGACACCATTAGTTTTGTTGCTTGATTTGCTAGTTCAACATGTCTGATCCTGATAGATCTAATATTTTCGATCATATTGAAGGCAAATCGTATATCCCTCCACATGATCATCAAAAGGATACTCTTTGATCTTATTCAATCCATCTTAAGCATTACAAGCACTGACATTGAGTCACCTCGTCAGACGATCATGTTCACACAATGCTACCTCCAGTTTTGTCGTGCATCTATAAAGGCAAACGCTAATTGTGTGAATTGTTAACACATCTTCTAAGTCCACTGTTTACGCAAGCCAGAGTGATTGAAACAACAAAGTTCAACTGATCTTCTGTGATCTACCGCATCACGTCAAGAAATGGTTCCTTTAGCTTTCACCAGTGACTGGACTAGAGCCAATTAAACTTCATTTACTTGCATGAGCATGACCAAATGCCCTATTAGCTTGTTTAATCGACCTATCAGAGCTACTTGCAATCAACTTATAGTTCCTCTGATCATATCAGACCAACTTCATTAACCTTCAATTCACAAAATTTTTCAAGCTTGAGAGATGAGCTTTTTACCCTTAAAATTTGAATTTAGTAATTTGATTAGGTAATTTTCTAATTTTTCCTTAAATATAAGTTACTCAAAAGAATTCTATGATTATATCGAAAAAAAAAAAATTAGGACTTTTTAATAGAAATTTAATAAGTCAAATTATCACAATTTACATTTAGATTTCCCTTATCAGTTTATTATGCGTTAGTGTCCCAGTTTTAAAGGCAATACTTCGAAATGTATTATTATGGTTCAACACATTATAAATTCCAAGGTCCAACCCATCAATTTTTCATGTAAATAAAAAAAGAAGAGAACCAGCAATTAAAAAGAAACATTATTTGGTGCATGATTGAAAAGAGATAAAACTCCTTAAGTATTATTAATCTTCTAATTATACATTTGATGTAGCAAGAAATTAAAATCATGACGAATATGTAGTCCAAAATAGATAGAATAATAATTGTTACAAAATGCAAATTTAATGCATTTACCCATAAAATACTCATCTATCTCGGAATGCATACATAGCTCCTTCAATGATTTTAAAACATTCCAAAATGATATGAAAATATTTAAGGATAAATGCACGGAAAAGCTTGATCACATTCACTAACTTAAAAAACTACATCATTTTATGATTCTGAATGAAATTAATAATCATGATGCAAGTCCTACAACAGTCTGAAAGTTCTGTTATCAAGAATACATGTTCGCCTAAGATTATTGTTACATATTGTAGTCCATTGAAGGATATGCAAGATATGTTAGGATCACATGAATAATCTGAGTTGGAATCTCTTTAAGTTGAAATTTTGAAAAAAAAACATATCATTCTATCTACGATAATGCTTGCTTTGATTTTGAAGAGGATGGTGATTTGATTTGCTGTATCTTACATAAATCTGATATTTCTGGTGGACAAATGGTGAATAAGAAAGCATGGTAAAAGTTTGACAAAGAAGTTGAGCAAGTACAACTATATCAAGGATATTAAAATTCACATAGAGTAACAAGTGATTCAACTGGGTATTTAGATCAACAGGAAGTTTTTAAATATGTGTAGGTTTCTCTCAGATAATTTCAACCAACTCAAATGGAAAAACTATGCACTGAAACTCATCAATATGCTAAAGCATATGAGAACATAGAATTTATTATGCCTATTGTGATTCTGCAATCTCCTAAAAATCAAATGGTATATGCTTCCCAAATTGACAGTCAATAGGTCGTCAAGGAAAGTAAGTCCAAAGCTCCAGTAAAGGAGTTGAATGTTAGGTTTGACAGTTTCACACAACACAAAGTTGATCCAAAAAGCTTCACCAGATTTTAAGAGGAAATGTTACCTGGTTTTTATGCTTCTCACTGGTCTCAGCCTGCAAAAAGTCACAGAGTTGATAATTAATAATGCTTCTAAACTGAATGGTTCGGAAAAAATTACAAGGCATTGAAATTTTAAATGAAACTGAACTTCAGAAATTCAAGTTCTATAAACAACAATTAGGACAATCTTTGATGGTGGCACATGAAATCATCCACAAAACCTGCAACATATAATAGCTACTATTGTTTTATTTTTAAAGATCACCTCATAGAATCATCCAAGAGCTGCAATCGAAATATAATAGACTATTATTTTTCTATTTCAATAGTTCAAGTCATAGAATTATCCAAGAGCTGCAATCATGGAGCCCACATTGATCTATATCTCAACCCACTTTCCCGACTCTGAAGCCTTCCTGCAGTAGCATAATCTTTGGTTTGGGATTTTTATCAACGGTAGATAGTAGCATCTATTTTAGAAGGTTTTGTTTGGTTCGGGATCTTATTCTCCTAAGTCCAAAATTAAACCAAGTTTTCGCTTACATCCTAAACCAATTGAAGCCAAAATGAAGATGCAGCTGAGGGCTCCATCAAAAACACTCCATAAGCAGAAAATATATGACTCATAGAAAGTAAAATAAGAAGATGAAAAGCTAAAGACATCACCTGTTTCTTTTGTAATTCTTGATTTTGTTCTTTAAGTTTTGCAACTTCAGCTTCTAGCTCCATGGTATAAGCCTGGCCCATTCGGAGAAACAAGAAGTTGAATACAAGCTTTCAATATGTTACAGAAATAATTTCAAACAGCCCCGTTTGTTTGGAAGTTAAAAATTAACCTGGTTTAATTTTAACCAGGCATAACACATCACACATAAAATTAGTAGCTCAGTTAGAACACAAAATAGTAACATATGAAGAGACATTTGCCCATTTGGAGAAACAAAAAATTGAATACAAGCTTCCAATATGTTACAGAAACAAATTCAAGCTCAATTACGAACACAAAATATTAACATAAGAACCATTTGCTTTTAAAATATAATGAAAGCCGACTAGTACTCACACTTATTTTACTTGACAGACAAATTAAACTGACCTCGATTTTCCACCTCCATTTACATTTCAACGGAAAAGCAATCGCGATTTTGGCAAAAACAAAAAGGCCAAGCTCACAATCACAGATTTACAGAGTAGACTTGCCAGGTGAAATTGGTGAATGCAGAAAAAAGCAGACCACGTTGGAATTATTAATTTTGGATTCCTGATGTGGCAACAGTTGTACAACTCGTTATTCTCTCCATGCTATCAAAGCTTCAGCAACAAAAAGAAACAAAACAAAAACTGATGCACCAAAAAAAAAAGCAGACTAGGAAGTTACTCAATGACTGTGATGAGCAGTTTTGATAGCCCGTAGCAATCTGGTAATAACTTACAACTATTGAAAGAGGTTCTATTTTAGTAACTTTTCTTCAAAATTTTTACAAGTTCCAAATAATTTTTTGATCATCATTCACAAAAGATTCAAACTTTATTGAATAATTTCAAAAATATAAGTTGAAAACAGGGATACGTTTAGTTTCGTAACCAGGTCCCTCACTGACTATCAACCAGGGGTTAACATCGACGTAAAGGGAAACAAAAAACTAACACTAACCCAAAAAAATCTTTTACATCAGCGCAAAGTTAACCAGTACAGACTATATAAAGTTTTTTAGGGAACATAACTCACATGCAGATGAGGAAACAGAGAAAAAAATGCGCAGGAGAATTGACGACGCTGTAACCCGATCAACTTGCATGCAGAGAGAGATAATAACCAACTTACAGCGAAAAGAACAAAAAAATCACCTGCTTTCGGGCCCTAGACCTGGCAGCAGATTCTCTGTTCTTTATCATCCTCCTCTGCCTCCTCTCTACAATCTTTTCTACAGCTCCACTGCACTTCCTCCCCTTCAGTCCTTCGCCGAAAACGTACGGCACTGGAGACACTGAAGAAAGCTCTCCGTTCCCCGTGGTAAGTCCGTCGGAGTTTATAATATTGTTTGCTGGCGATGCCGACGCCCCAAGTTTGACAACTCTTCCTCCCAAGCTGACCACTCCAGGAATCAATCCATTGCTTACTGCGGAATTTCCAAGATCAATATCACTACCCATTGGCAACTGAGAGGCAGACATGGCAACATTAGCGCCAGGGGAGATGGAGCTTGACATCATGCCCATGTTACTCGGACCCACCGTAGGAAAACCCAGAGCAATTCTGGCATTGTTATTCTTCGGAGGCGACGACATGTCTCCGTAATAGACGCTTCCACTGATGCCTGCACAGCCGCCGGCAGTATTATACAGGGGTCCCGATGCCGAGGGGTTGACCTCCTCTTTCACCACTCCGGCTCGTACTAAGAACTCCTCAAGGGTCATCTCCCCAAGGGTCAATTGCCGCTGATGCTGCTGAAGGTCAGGTCCAGCGGCGCCAGCGTCTCCACCGGGGCTCATAAGGTCCCGCCACACTTCGTCAACGGTCTTCTGGCTCAGCGTCCTCGGCAGTGTTAACGATCCCTGGCGCTGGATCTCGGCTCCTTCGCAGCCGACGGAGGATCTGACGGAGTTGGCCATGGCCTGCGTTTCCTCCGCCGTCCAGATGTTCTTGAGGAACTCGTCCATGTTCATGGAGCCGAAGTCCTTACCGAGACCACCCATCGTGCTCTGGAGCTCCTCGAAGGTCAAGGAGTAAATCGACGACTGCCGAGCCAGCGGTGGGCCGGGGTGCTGCTGGACGTCCTTGCCACCGATACCCAATATTCCCTTAAAGCTCATCCTATCCAGATAACTTCACCAAAATTGGGCAAACCACCTATCAAACATGCAGAAAATGGAAACCGATACAACGCAGCGCACCAATCTGGATTGAGTACCGGATGCAACCAAAATCCCTAACCCTAGCCCAAATCACCCACAGTCTAGCAAGCCTCCAGCATTCCAAACATCCAACAGGATCTAAAATGTCGGGGACGATCAACGCGGAAGAGATGAAAGGAGAGAGAGAGAGAGAGAGAGAGAGACCTGTCCGGTAATTTGCGGGCGCTGCTCCGCTTTGGTACGGCAGACCCGGCGGCTGCTCTGCGGCGAGCGTGCGACAGGTGTCGAGAGGAAGACGCAGATCAGTTTTTATTGGCGACGGATCACAAAATGGTAAAAATGGGAGATTGCGGGATACGTGGCTACTTTTGAATCGTTTGGTTTTTTTTTTTTGGATTGAATTTTCGAAAAAAATAAAATAATATTTTATTTTATAAATTTAATAAAAAAAATTAATATTAAAAAATATAAAAAATAAAATAAAATTAATTTTAATATTTATATTTATATTAGAGAAAATAAATATTTAATTTCATGATATATATATAAATTATATTTTAAAATTATAAAATTATCAGTAAAAAATAACTTCTAATATCAGAATATTTAGCTTATTAAATTAAATGATTTTTGGATCTCTTATGTTACAGTGGCCTCTAAATTTGAATTCATTTCTAATGAGTTCTTGAATTATAATATATTTTTTAAATAAGTTCAAAATTTATTGATAAATTTGCGCTCTAATTTTATGAAAAATATTGTGTGACTTAGAGACTCATTAAAAAGAAGGCTAAATCCATAAATTCAAGTGAAATAGGTATCCAATCTCAGTTTATTAGAAATAAATATAAATTCTCAGGTAAAATTGTTTTATCACAAAGATCGGGAAAATATTTATCCTATATTTTATTATTATTATTATTATTATTATTATTATTATTATAATAAAAAGAAAGATTTGTATTATGAAATTTTAATGAAAGACTAGATCTTTTTCTCTTTCTAATAAAATAAATAATTATTATTTTTTCAATTTAATAAAAAAATTGTAGTTTTTAATTATATATTTAAAATATAAATTAATATATATAAGTGTAAATATTATCTAGATTTTTAAAATTTATAGTAATATAAAGTAGGTCCACAATTTTTAAAACCCTTAAATGAAATCTCGAAAGTTAGTAGTAAAGTATTAATCAAGCCCTTTTTACTTGATTTATTTTTTATTTTTTAAATAAAATTTATATTTAAATTAAATATATAAATATAAAATTACAAAAATTCTCCTCGCTCTCTCCCACGTCCAAACTGGGTTGAAGTAATGCCGCCCACGCGTGCAAGGCTGGCACAGGTGACAAATCGTGCTTGGATTGACTTTCCCGTGAAGGACGACATGGGCGACGCAGCACTGCAGTGGCCTGTGTAGGCAACGACTGCGCATGTGCAGTCGACTTCAACATGAAGTGAGAGATATATTTTTAATTTAAAGTTAAATTCTATTTTAAAGATAAAAAAATTTAAATTAAGTAAAAAAGTATGATTAAAATTTTAATGCTAGTCTTAATGCTTTATTGAAAATTTTTTGAGATTACGTAACTAATTGATATTATTTTTAAATTTTAAAAATTTGGTTGATATTTAAAAATTTGGTAAATTTCAAATGTAAGTTTTCCCTATTATTTTTAGACTTTTTATTCTTTTTAGTTAATATTATCCTTGGATCTTTTATCAAAAAAAAAAAAATATTATCCTTGGATCTTATCCAAAAAAAAAAAAATTATCCTTGGATGGCAGCCAAAGGAGAAAATAAAGCTTAAGAGGACGCAGAAAGAACCTGCAACACGACTTTGGAGCAAGTTCTTCCACGTGTCCCTGTATGATGACTTTTAACTGGACCCTACAAAGAGTCAAAACTATTGGTCTCTAATAACGATGTGTTTTGTGTCTACTATTCTATCACCTACCTATACACCGAAAAATTATTGCGCATAGCGAACGATCCATGGTTCGCTCGCCAATTATAGGTTGCCGCGTGCGAATAGTGGGCCCCGCGCTTTATGGCAATGAAATGGAGCTGACGGCCGGACCGTTCTGTCGTGCCTATGTCATGGCCGGACTGGACTGTTTGCAGGTCTAGCTGGACCGCCCATCTGGTCACGCCGGACAGTCTTGTCAGGCCACAAGATTAAAAAAATAGGTATATGTTCAGAATAATATGTATCATATATACTAATTTCTTCTTTAATTGATATTTACCTGATTTCAAAATATACTTATTTTTTTAAATATATAACTACTTTTAATATTTACTGGTAGCCGAACGGACCCTTTAGTTGGCCAACCACACGGTCCAGTCGGGTGCCACTGAACCTTCCGATCGGGCGTCATTGGATCGTCCAGTTAGGCTATCAGAAAAGTAAGTATTAAAAATAGGTATATACGTAAGTATAACTTGAAATTAAGTAAGCATAGTCTAGAATAATAAGTATCATATGTACTCGTATCTTCTCTTATTAATATCTGCCTAATTTTAAATTATACTTATTTTTATAGTGGGTGAATGGAAAGTCCGATCAGCCAACCAGACGGTCTAATCAAGCTGACCAGACGGTTCGGTTGAGCGCCGTCGGAGCCTCACCAGACGGTTCGGCCGTCCGCTCCATTTGATTGCCGTGAAGTGTGGGGCTCACCATGCACACGCAAACCATTGATGTGGATCGCTGGCTGACCGAATGCGATAATTTTTCCAAATCTTATCTGGTTTTCAGTCAAAGTCTAATTATCTAGTCAACTTGATAGCTATCACAGAAGCTATGCCTCATTGCAGTCATCTGGGCCCCTAAATAAATCTTATCCGCCTCTTTATATTCATTTCAAGATAAAATCTATTTGTTACATACAATTAAAATTTAGTATGAAATTATAAATTATGAATTAAAATATTTACAAAAAAATTAACTTTTTATTGAAAAGTAATTAAAAGTTTTTTCTTTTGCATTAATTCTGATTAAATTTCTACATAACAAGAAATTAGATGTTATTTCTAGTTGTTGATATAAAATCCAATCAACTAGATTGAATGGGTGGTAAAACAAGAGAAAAAAGTTATAAAAAAAAAGAGAAGTAACACTTAAAGTCGATCGAATCACACTCGAAAAATTATGCCAGTGTGGCTTCAAACTCCTCACTCTCTTATATCCATACCCGGGACCTTGTTGGTATCTATAGTCGTTCCATCTTAATTAGTCCAGATTAGTGTTTAATAATTTAGAGTTTAGTATTTAGGGTCCGTTTGTTTGAAAGGTTAAATTTTAAAAGATTAAAATTAAATTTGGATAGAGATATTTTTTATTAATAATTATGAATGATGTGAAATAAAGTTAATTATTATGTTGAAATATGTGAGGGATGTAATATAATATTAGTTAGGGCAATTACACCCAGGTCCCTGAGTTTAACACTAAATAATGCGCAAGTCCACGTTTTTTAAATTATAATATCGGGGTCCCTGAGTTTTAATGAATTATCAAATGGGTCTTTTTTATTTTTTTATTATTAAAATTACTATTCTACCCCTGCTCCTCTCTCTCTCTCATCTCGATTCCGCGCACGCGCGCAGGCCGCGCGGCGTGTCCACTAGCGGGCATGCACGGGATCGGGAGGAAAGAGAGAGAGGCGCGCGGCCACCTGCGGGTCGAGCGGATGCCGGCGGGTGGCGCAGCCACCTGTGGACACCCCGCGTGGCCGCATGACCTGATGGCCACCACGCGGGATCGGAAGGAAAGAGAGAGAGAGGGGGGGAGGGAGTAAAATGATAATTCTAAAAAAATTTAATAATAAAAAGGACCTATTTGATAATTTATTAAAACTCAGGGACCCCGATGTTATAAGTTTAAAAATATAGACCTGCGCATTATTAAGTATTTAACTCAGGGACCAGGGTGTAATTTGTCAAATTAGTTATTATATTGAGATATGTAAGGGATATGTATAAGTTAGTTGTTATTTTGGTAATATTTGTACGATATAAAATAAAGTTAATTTTTAATATTAAATTTTAGAGATAATTTCACTTAGGCCCCTAGTCTACTAGACTTGCCACGCAAGTCCACAATTTTGAAAACATGCCAAACAGGTTCCCAAAACTTATTGTATAGGTCATTGTGGTCCTTCTATGCGACATGCATTAAACGCTGTTAAAATTACAAAAATATCATTTTTCTCCCCTCCATGTTTCTAATCTATGGCTGCCCGCCGCGCCGGCATCCTCGCCCAAGCGGCAGCGTGCGTCGCCGCGCGCGGGG
>JAEMOT010000707.1:23111-61815 GCA_019297695.1 Apostasia ramifera
TAAGGGTCGTCGTAGTGTGCGGCCGAGCGCGCGGACAGCCGCTCGCAAGTTGCTGGCGTGTGGGTCGCCACAGCATCGCCGACGCAAGGAGCTGCGCGCTGCGGCGACCAAGGCGTACACTCCTGCGGTCGCGGCGGCGCACGCAACCTCCTACGCGCGGATGCCGGTTGCTGGCCTCATCGAGGACCAGGGCTATAATTGTTATTTCACATTAAAAAAAAAATTATGATTTCTTAATTAAAATTTTAATTTAACGAAATTTTTAACGGAAAACATTTAATTGGATCTTATTGAAAGCATTTTATAAATATTAAGGAGCACAATGACATATACATTAAATTTTGGGGATCTATCTGGCATGTTTTTAAAATTGTGGACCTGTATTGCAAGTCGATTAAACCTTAGTGATATTACTCTTAAATTTTATGTGTATTATAATATGACTAATTAAAATTAAATCATGTTAATTTTTAACTTTTAGGCAAACAAACGTGAGGATCAAATATATAAGCTTTTAAAAGTTAAAAATAATTTTAAACCAAAGAGAGAGAGAGAGAGAGTAGAGTTTAGATTCTACATTATCTTGTTAAAAAATTTCTAATTAAGTTTAGTAACATTCACGTATAAAGATATTAATATAAATCGAAGATCGAAAATCGATCAAAAATTAAATCGATTTTAGATCGAATCAAAATCGAGTCGATCTAAACTAGCCGACTAACGAGCGAAAGTTCAGCTCGGTAATGATTTCAAGCCTATTTTGAGCTAAGGTAGGCTCGGCTCGATCCAACTCAAAATCTGCTCGAATTAAAATATATTTTATATTATAATATATATGTTATATAATATATATTATAAACGAGCCGATCTCTAGCCTGATCGAGTCGAGCTTACCCGGCTCGAGATCGGCTCAAAAAAAAAATTGATATTCGATTCTTTTTCGAGCCGGCTTGAAAATAAATCAAAATCGGATTGAAGTCGATTGGAATCGACTCGAGCCGACTCGAATTAAGTCGAACCCAATTGACTTCTAGCTGATTTCGAGTCGATTGAATTGTGATCGATGATTTCGTGTCGGTATTGGCTCGGCTCAAACTCAGATCGATAACAGCCCTATTCCCATGCTTCCATTGTATTACTATAGTATCCTTATGCTCTAATCTCTCATGAACCTTATTTACTTATCAAAATAATATCAACTTATACACAAAAATAACACAAGAACATAAATATCAAAAGTACAAAATATGTAGTCATTAGTGTTTTTCTAATCTCTTGCTGTGTAGTGTTGTTTAACAATGAATCAGGCAGAAGCTAGTGCGTTTTTAATACTAGAGATTGAAGATAGTGAAAAATAGCTTGTAGTAATTAATCAATTCGAAGAAGAGAGTTAAGAAACTCATAACAAAGTTCTAGAATGATAGAGGAGCAGAGATTTTTAGTAAAATCTAAGTTAGAGAAATGCACTGGATTTAGTCATCCCTCGTCAAAAAGAAAAATTAAAGAATTTATGAGCTATATAAATAATATCATAACCTTAATTTTTAGGAAAAAATTATAAAACTAAGATGGGAACACCATAATTAAATGTACTTGAGCTCATATAGCACTAAAATGTGTAATCTCCTAAAAAGTTCTAAAGTAATGTAATTTCCTTAAAATAAAGTCAATAATATTTTTTACATTTACGTCACAGAATGTTATTTCACATCTCTCAACGAGATACCAATGTAGCAAAAGGCAAAGCCCTAAGCCTCATAAAATTTACCCCTTAACGAGATACAATGCCTTAGGTTCGGTGGAGCTCACAAATCTATTGTAGTTCTATCTCATATGACAATGCTTATGCTTTAAAGTGTCACATTAGAATTAATTGTAACAGAATAGAAACTTCTTTAACTACTTTTACCATATCTACAGCTCACTTACATTGCTAGCTTTGTGCTAATTGTCTTTTGAATTGCCATTCACGTTGGCTCTAAGATGTTAGAGTTGATGTGTCTTATCTTGCAGCTACTTTATTGATCTAGTTAACATATTTAAGTGATTTAGTTCAGAGTCACTTGCCAACCACATTGTCTAACGGAGTAGCAGGTCCAAGAATTCCATGTATGATATAACATTAGTTGATTTAGGAGAATTAGTTATTGGCAGTTGCGTTATTACCAGAATCTCTGGTCAACTCAAATGTCTATAAATAATTTCTTAAATCTCTAGTCATAATTATTTACTTATGATTAATAACTAGCTAATTACTTTTTTTTTTAAAGTCAAATCTTATCATTTTCTAGATCTAACCTTAGATCTCCTCTCTTCTACTTAGAAATGCATCTTTTATATCATATTTGATCTTTGTTAATATCTATATTAATACGATGAAAAATAAGATTGTTTAAAAAATTAAACAAATTTTTGTATAATTAGAAAATAATCATGTGGATTGAGTTTCATAATTTATACATTGAATCATGAGATTATACATTTTTAAAATTAAGAAATTTTCTTCGAAAAGTTCTTCAAAGGATCAGTCAAAGCATGAACAAGTGACTCACCTTAACACGAGCAGCACTACAGCCTATAGTTACACGTGTGCTTCCGTTCATAAAGCTAAAAATTTTATTAATTAGGAAGTCACATAGCTAATTTTACAAATTAGCCAAGCATTGATGATATTAAATAATTAGTAAATATTATTTATTAGGGTTTTATTTTCATTTTGATGTTTCAAGCTATTTATTGATGCAAAAAATACACCACCACAGAAAAAAATAAGACGGCAATTTTTACGTGGAAACCCGAGTGCCCGGGAGAAAAATCATGACACCGTCCAGGCAATTTAAATCCACTAATCGAATCTCCTCTTACAAAGCTTGATCTCTAAATGGAGACCGAATGAGTACAAGAGGGATAAAGAGAGAGGGGCAGCTCAGATTGAAAGAGAGAGAGAGGAAGAAAGGGTCCTTAGAGAGAGCAATCCCCCCCTTATTTATAGCTTGGAAAGGAGGGGACATAGTAGGTTTAATCTGTCACATCTGATACCTACTCCTGCAAAGGACGATTAGGGAGTGGGCTCCCATACTGTCTTAAATGCTGAGTTGACACAGTAGTAAGGGTACGATCTCTTTGAGCTGCTGTTCGGCAAAAAGCTGCTGTTGAGCTGCTATTCGGCAAGAGATGTTAGAGAAGATTCTAACACTACTGAAAGTTTGAAATGCCCCAGAATATTATTAACATAAGAAAATAATAATAAAATATTAAAATGCAACAGAACTGGAGCACATTAAACTTATTATATCTGACATTGCCAGCCTTTTTATCAGTATTCTTTCTTCAGTTATTTCATGAAGAACACTATGAAAATTACACGCACAAACTGTCATGTGAAAATATATATGTCTGCAAATATCTATTATTCAATGATCATAAAGATTTGTATATTAAAATAATAAAAATAATTCATGCAAAATAATAATAATAATAATAATAATAATAATAACAATAATAAACACTATTAAATTTCTCATTAGAAACTAACTTAAAAATTTAACTATGTAGGCTATAATCAATTTGAAGTAATTTTATATTTCAAAATGCTACCGCACGTAAAATTATTTATTTTTGAATGAGCAATGCAGTAAAAGTACTTTTTTTAATGTTAGGCTATAGATAATGCGATCGTCACTAGAATTTAAACTTGAAATATTTTGATTTTAATATTATATTAAAGTTTTAATATTAATTATTGACTTAAAAACTTAAGTTAGTATAGAAATAATTTCATATCCCAATAAATAAAATCCTACATAAATCTTTATATAAAGAGAGTCACAAAATTGAAATGAAATTACTTTAAGACGTTTAGGTGAGTGCGTGAGTACGAAAAAGAATATGATGAAAATGAATATATATATTCTCGAGAAAGTTGTGATAGCTTTAATTGAAGATAAACTCAGAGAGAATCAGTTTAGATGATTTAAATATATAAATTATAGGTTAATGCAAGCTCTAGTAAAGAAAATTAAACTATTAAATGTTGCTCATATAAAAACAAAAAGAGAAAAATCGAAAAAAATATGACAAAAAAACTGTAAAAATTAATCTTATATATTTGAGGTACATTTAATTTGTTATTTCAAAATGACTCATATTCATATATATACATATACATATATATGTACGTATATATATATACTTCATATACATAGACTTATATAAGCTAATTCTTCTAATTATTTATGTAAAATTAAATTTAATAATAATAAATAACAAAAAAATTTATTAAATCATATTTATGCTTATTTAATATTTTTTATATTTACTTTTTATTCTATATTTTATTAGATTTAAGTTAACAAAGGAATTGTCATTCCATATATCTTGAAATAAATTTTATTTTTATAGAATGATAATTTTATTTTATTTTATTAAAGTAAACATATATAATATTGGAATTAAGTAAAAAATTATTTTTTGATATATATAATGAAAATAAAAAAATTATATAACTGACCTAATTTAATAAGATAAAAGCCTAATTGTTGTTATTATTGATATAAAATCTATTTAATTTGAAATTGACATATAATTTGATAGCACGTAAAACTATATATATACAATGCAGTATAGCTACTTCATTTTCTTCATTCCAATACGAGTTTATCACATATACTCAATCGAAAAAAAAAGTTTCACATATACACACACAGATTTCTTTGTATAATTTTTTTATGCACACTTATATTTACTGATATGTATACACCAAATAAAAAATTAATTTACCTCTCTAATAATATCTTCCTACTCCTCATTTTAAACTTAATTAATATGTGTTTGTAACACTGATATTGATGTAAATGTTTGATTCATAATTATATTATTAATCAACATCTTAATTAAGTTTTGTATATAATTTCACCTTAAAAATTATGTAACCATGATTTTAATAAGGCAAATAGAATCTATTCTTTTGTTCATAACTTTATGAAAATTCAATATGTATTATAATTACAAACTTTAATACTTATCACCTAACTTTATTTACTTGTCACCTTTTCTTTTTCTCTTTATCTTTTCATTAAAAGATTCAAAACTTTTCTATTTCTTTTGGCCACAGTCAAACAAGAGAAAATGCAAAAAAAAAAAAAAACTCAAAATTTGCTCAAAATTTATTAATTTATATTTTACTTAATTTAAATTTAATTTTTTCATAATTTGAAATGTTCAAAAGAAAAATAAATTACCGATAATTAATTTGATATATGTATATTAATATATCAAATTAACTTTTATGAATATAAATATATTAAGAAGATTTATGTAAACATACACATATATAATGTATTAAAATAAAAATAAAAATTACATATAATATATGTTATTTGAAAATATTTAAATTATAAAATATGATAAAAATTAAGGAATGGAAGAAAGAGAAAGGCCAATAAGCTTTCTTGGTCATTTTTTTAAACAAATCTTTGGCATATATTTTTGTCTAATTAGACAATGACCTAATAATGCATCGATTATATATATATCATTAAATTGTCATTTTAATCCCAATCATATTTTTAATTAAATTTTAAAAGATTTTTATTTAAACCATTCAATTCTTCTTTAATTATATATTAAATCTTTTTTTTACACAATTTAAACCTCAATTTCCTATAAATAATATATCTAAATTTTTTTATAAAAATTTTAAAAAATATTTTTACTAATTATCATTTTTTAAAAATATATTACTAATAATATGTATATATAAATTTTTTAGATTATATTTATGGCACATAAGTACTGCTAATTTTTATTTTTAGAATATTTAGAGGGTTAAATTTTTTTAAAATTCTCAATAAATATCTCCTAATCAGATATTCTTGTTAAACTATACTGAGGAGAATGAACTATGCTCTCTTACCAAATAGTTTTCTCTCATATCGATACTATATGACAATACATTTGAGATTCTCACATACATCCAATGACTCCGGCATTGAATACCACTATCCTTAGTGGCGTCAACAATCAATGAGCGCAACGTGATGGGCAGCTAGAACACAATCATATATCTTGAAAGGATAGCTAACTGAAGATACATGTACCAGTCGCAACGAAACAAAAAAGGAGATTAACGGGTTTGATTGGTAGCAAGTCCTGGCTCATCATATAATTGAGTCGTCTTTCTTTTCGCCTAATTTTGTCCTCACTTCAGCTCAGCGTCTCCCACTGCATCATTTTCATACAAAGAAAAGTAGACCATTTCTTCTATATATTGCAACACGAATTCTTGTGACTCCCCATACTTTAGAGAAATTTTTGTGTGCACAATGTGTGCCAAGTCATCCGTCCGCACACAAATAAAATTAAGCCACGTGGCACGACGGGATGTTACGTAGCACTAATTTTTTGCTACGTAAGACTACATAATATTGATGCCTTGTTATTTTTTGCTACGTAGCACTGTTTTTTTGCTACGTAGTATTACATAATATTAACGTCTTATTATCTGAAGCTACGTAGTACTGACTTTTTACTACATAGAGCTACGTAATATTATGTAGATAACAAGACGTTAATATTATGTAGTCCTATGTAGCAAAAAATCAGTGCTATGTAGAAAAAGTAAGTACTACGTAGCAAAAAATTAGTGCTATGTAGCTCCAAATAACAAAGCATCAATATTATGTAGTCTTACGTAGCAAAAAATCAGTGCTACGTAGTAAAAAATCAATGCTACGTAACAGCCCGTCGTGCCACGTGGCTTAATTTTATTTGTGTGCGGACAGATAACATGACACACATTGTGCACACAAAAATTGCTCCATAATTTGTTGATGTAGGAGATTTTTTTTTGAAATTCTCTCTCTCTATGTATATATATTACTTTAAGGTGTTTTCTATATATAAATCTTAGTAGATATCATTTATTTTTTCCTACATTTTTCTGTTTTTTTTTTCCTACATTTTTCTGTTGCTCCTCTTTCCTAGATGATTTTTTTTTAAAAAAAAAAAAATTCTACTGCAAATTTAACCGAAGCTACAAATTTAAATTTTTGATGATGTGCATGGCATTCTATCGAAATTAAGCGGATTCTTCAGATTGAAAACTACAGCAAAGTTCAAGCACAACGTTCGCATAAAACGAGAGAGAGAGAGAGAGCTAATCTGAAGGAGAAGGCAGTTTTCCAAGGCTTAGATCATCTACATCGAAGACCACACGAAGTTTGGTCGGAGAAGAAGCCGGCAGCTGCATGCCGGAGTCCACAGCCCTCTTAACGCCAAGAGAGATTCCGAACAGCTTCGGAGACGGGCCACCGGCGCTCTCGCCGTCGGCATCCTCCGCTGGCGGCCGGGGCTGCTCTGCAACGGTGACAGAGCTGCTAGACGTCGTGCTTCCGCCGGAGTTCCGACCGCCTGGGTTCCGCCGGTGGTAAGAGGCGGCGGCGGCGCTTGGCGCCACCGGCTGGACGTGATTCTGAAGGAAGTAGATGATGTCGTTGTAAAGGCGCCGCATGTGGCCCAACTCCGACATTAGAGCGGCGTTGCTTCGCCGGAGACGCTCGTTCTCCTCCAGCAACGCCGCCGCCGCAGCCGCAGCCGGCGGCGCAGTAGGAGGGTCGCGCCAGTGAGGGCGGTTTGCCGGAAAAGCGAGATGGGGGATGTATTCGTCAAAGGGCTGGCGGAAAAGGGTGAAGGGATGCAGAGGAGAAACAGAGGCGGCGGTGCCGGCGTAGGAGGGGGATTTCCGGCGGTGGATCTCGCAGAGGAGGTGCTTCTCACCCTTTCGGAAGAACTCGTTGGCGAACTCCCATCTCTCCGGCACCACCTTCCGAAATCCCTGTCAACGATCAATTCCGTCAATAATCAAGCAGAAGGAGCTCTGAACTCCGAAGGAGGAGGAGGAGGAGGGAAGAAGGAGATCTGACATAGGTGTTCAGCTGGCGGACAAAGGACGAGAAGTTGTTGTGCTTGAAGAAGTTGGGAAGGAGGTCGCGGGCGAACTCCGGCGGCCGCCAGACGACGAAGGTTGAGGCACCGTCGTCACCCCAGGAGACAATGTGGTCGGTCGAAGGGTCGTCGACGAGCTGATAAGTCTTCGTCAGAAACGGCGCCGGTGCGACGGCCGCCACCTTGGGCGAATCTCCGTAGCCTCCTTCCCAGCTCGTATCTGCCATTGCTGAGCTTGGAAGCAGAGCTATGAAAACAGAGGAGAAGGAAGAGGGGCTGTGGGGGAGGAGATGGTGGGATTAAATGAATGTGTATTTTGTTTGTAGTGGCATCGGAGTTGATGGAGGGCAGAGCTGCGAAGGAGTATTATATAGGAGAGAGAGCAGGGTGAGAAGAGAATATCTGTCTTTCTGTCTGGAAGCTGGGGAGAGGCCCATAGAGAGAGAGAGAGAGGCTTCAAGTTTCAAGATAAGCCCGTGACTCTCTCTCTTCTGTTCTCTTTCGGCTCGCACGAGCATCTTTTCTCTCTGGCAGGCCACCTTGAATCTCATCTCTCTCTCTCTCTCTCTCTCTCTCTCTCTCTCAGCTTATTGAATACAGTTTTGTAGAACTTATAAGAAAAATAAGATGGTGTTTGCATGAATGTTGCACCAGATCTACATGCTGAATTCTTTTTTAAAATTCTTACACTCTCAATCTCAACTCATAATAAAAGATAATCTATGATCAAATAACGATAAACTCGTAGGCTTGCTCATAATTAGGCAGACTAGAGACTCATACTAGCCAAATGGAGACTTTTTTTTTGAAAAATTCCGCACCATTTGCGATTCTCGCTGATAAAAACAGCAGTTCATCATCTACATTATTCTTTTGCATGTACTAGGCAAGGCTTTTTAAGGTATAAGTACGTGATTGATGAACAAATATTCTGAAAAGATATATAGCTGATCAAAGGCTGAGCTTCTCTCCTCTTTCGCAAAATCTTCTAGATTCTCGCTTGATACGACCAAATGAAGAACTATCGTAGTAATCAGTCTAATAATAATTTTTTACTTTATAGGATTTTTCACATAAATTCTGTTATTTTTTTTTAAAAAAAAATGAAATTCCGTTGTCTTACTATGTATGTATGTTGACATTAGTTCGGAGGAGAAGGATAATTATCAAAATCTTATAAGGAAAAGATCATAGTTTGTAGCATATACAACCAATAAGAAAAGAATAATACATGGAGTGAATTTGTCTAGTAAAAAACTCGAAATACATTGAGTTATAAGTTGGCACCCCCACAGGTATCTCAAAATATGACATGCAGTATCTCCGTATTAAATTCTTGAATATCTTGAGAACTCCATGAGTGATAATTAATCATATTCGAAACAATTGTTCTCTGAATATACAACATATAGTACTCTTAGTTTCAATCTCTCTCTTTCTCGTTGATGTCTTAGTTATTTGATCTCTTGTGTTTTTATGTCAAATATATCAGCATAAAATAATTTTTGTAAGTTGAAATTTATTCGAGATTGTTAACACGTGGTTCCAGCACTGCATCTCTGCCGTACACGTGGCACCAAGCTGGCATTTGGCCTTTATTTATTCACTAATTCATTTATCTGTTCTCACAGGTTCTAAACTCCGGTCAAATCTCGGCCACGAGGGTTCAATCAAGCCTCGTCCATGAGGGTTCAATCAAGCCTCGTCCACGATAAGCCAGGACCATCCCTGCTAACATCGATGATGATGTTACGTTGTTGTACCTGTCGCAGTCAGCGTGGCCCGACCGCGCCGTTCCCTGTACAAAACACTTTTCCCAGACACACAAATCAAAGATCCGCATGCTCCAGCTGTCACGGATCCCCAGAAGCAGTACCAATATTTAAAGATCACGCTCCCCTATTACTGCTTTTGGTCCCTCCAGCGGCCAACAAGTGGCGCGAGCTCAGAGCTCGCTCACCTCCTTTTCTCCGGAAAACCAAGACAAAGCTGTATAGTCCATCGCCTACAAATACCCTTGAATAGTTTTCAAGAAGACAGATCCAGGAGGAGAGAATCAATAAGGGCGGCCAGAGTGCAAGCAACCTCCCGGATTCTCCCATTCTCATTGTATTAGAGCCCCAACTGAGGAGCGCTCTCTCTCTCTCTTTTCCTTTCATAAGCATTGTACGAGCCCTCACGATTACCTTTTTTTAGTGAAAACTCTTCGCTGATCGACCGATGGACGTAGGGGGTTTCATCCCTGAACCACCTTAAACCTCTGTGTGCTGCTCTGGGCGTTTTTTTCTTTCTTAAAGCTTAACTGGCAGGCTTATCCTTCTGCGCGCCGCCGTCTCTCAAGACTTCTCTTTTTTTTTTGTGTTTCTTGGGATCCCCCACATCCGAAGTCAACAGAGATATAAATATTATCAAAAGTTTTAATAAAACACAACGAAAATGAGAAATAGAATTATTTTATTAGAGCTTACATGATATTTAAATGAATTCAAATTTTTATTAAAATTTATGATAGATGTCAAATAAATATAAAAAATAATTATAATTAAACTTTAATATATGATGATGAATTTAATTAATTGTGTAAATGCCAATTTAATGTGATGATAACAAAGAGAAGATTGGGTTATAAAAATAACTCAAAATTTCAGGAATTTGATGCAATGCCTTCATAATTATTTGGTTTTATTTTAAAAAATTACCACTATACAAATTACGTTGCATCGAATATAAATCACAATTATAAAATAATATTACTTAGTATTTTAGATAAATAAAATAATAATTAAATTTATTTCATATATAATTTATATTTATTTGAATGCGATGATTGTTTTCATTTTATATATTGTATAAATCTTAGTATCATAAACGGGGATATCTGGAAGTCGATTGGAAGCGGCTCATTTTTTAGGTAATCACGCCTTTTCTATTTCCTACGATCAATAAGGCAGTTATCGATCCGATTTTATACCGAGTTAATACTAGCTCGAAATCAGATCAATCACATTTTGATTGACTTGAAGTCGATTGGGTTTGACTTCGAGTTGGCTTGAGTCGATTCCAATCGACTTTGAGCCGATTTCGAGTCAATTTTCGAGTCATTTTTTAGCCGAATTAAAAAAATAAAATCTCAATTTTTTTCAAGTCGATCTTAAGCTGGGTAGGCTTGGCTCATTTTATTGTATATATAATATATAACATATATATTATATACATATATATAATATGTATTTTAATTCGAGTCAATTAATCTCGAGCCGGATCGAGCCAAGCCTACTTCTGCTCGATATCGGCTTGAAATTATTACTATGTTGATTTTTTGGCTAATTAATCGGCTCATTTAGATCAATTTAATTTGAATCAATCTAAAATCGATTCAACTTTTGATCTATTTTTGATCTTCGATCCGTATTAATAGGGGCGGCAAAATGGGTCGGCGGGTCAGGTTCGGGTCGAACCCGAATCTGACCAGACAACCCGAACCCGACCCATTTATTAAATGGGTCAAAATCCATGACCCGAACCTGACCCGATTAATAAATGGGTCGGGTTGGCGGGTCGACCCGACCCGTTTATAGAGTATTTTTTGATAAATGCCTAACCCGAACCCTACCTGACCCGATTATGCTCAACCCGAACCCTACCCGTTTAATAAATGGGTCAAAATTCATAGCCCATATTCAAAATTTATGAGTCGAATTCGAGTCGAATTCACGGGTCGAATTATATATTGCCACCCTACTTATTAACAACCTTGATAAGTGATTTAATTTTTGAATGAAATTATTGTTCTTGACTCTAAAAAAATTATATCAGAGACGGGCTGTAATAATGATGGTTAATTGACCAAATAAATTATTTAAATATAAATATAATAAGATATTCATCGAATTTATGGCCTCCTATCGACCTAGCATGAATCAGCACCAAATAAAAATGTGCCTCTGATTATGATATTATTTTATTTAAAATTAATTAATTTTGAATTAATTGAACTAAGGCCGTTGGAGTTCAATTTTTTACCCAACATAAATTTTAATTATAAAAATTAATTTTATTTTATATTTAATGTTTTAAAGTATTTCATATTTTACACACTTTATAATATTAAAATAAATTTCTCTTTTATTAAATTTAAAAAATAAAATATTTTTTTTCTTATCTAAAAAAAAAGCTCAATCCAAACGAGTTTTGTTGGAATCGGATTTTTTATCCAACACAAATTTTAATTATAAAAATTAACTTTATTTCATATCTAATGTAATATAAATATTAGAATTTAAAGTATTTCACATTATACATATTTTTTAATATTAAAATAATTTTTTTTCATTAAACTAAAAAATAAAATATGTCCGGCTCAGCAGAGGCAAATTGGAATTTATTGTTAAAATTAATGAATATGTTTCAAAATTTTAAGGATCCGTTCGGTTAAAACACCAAAAAAAAAAAAAAAAGCAGGACAAATAAATAAATTTATATCACCCTAAAAAAAAGTATGTTTCAAGATCCTTAAAAAAATAAAAAATTAAAAAAATTAAAAAATAATAATAATAATAAAAACTTATGTTTCAAGATCCTTTTATCATGCCTAATATAATTTTTTAAAAATAAATATCGTTCGAATTTTCGAGATTTTAAGATATATCAGGCAGAAACATGATTTTAAAAACTCTTCCATTAAAGTTTTTACTTAATTTGATATTTATTTATTTTTAAAAGAAATTTATATTTAAATATAAAATGATCAAATCACTTTCCTCCCCCTCACGTAGGTGATTGCGCACCCAGCCTGCGCGCTTGGCAGCTTGCACGTGCGGCGGCCGCCCATGCAACTGCCTGTGCGTGCAGCGCAAGCTGCGCAACCATGGCTTCATCGCAACGCTGACCAAAAAATCAGCGGTGAGAATTGAAAGATATTTTTGTTATTTTATATTTAAATACTTTATTTGAAAAATAAATTTACTTTTAAAAATAAAATTAAATATCAGATTAAGAAAAAAAAATTAAATTAAAATATTAATGCCAACCTTAAAAATTTAATTGAAATACTTTTACAATCATAAACATACTTAATATTTGAAACCGCTTATAGTATTTACCCAAATTTTTAACCATTAAAATATATTTATTTTACATCTTATTTAGATTCTAATATAAAAATTTGATTTTATACCGCATAATATAATCATCTATTATTTCTCATTTTATATTATATTTAAACATACAACATTAATTTTATTTCACAAAAAATACAAATACTCATATATATTTAATTTAGCCACAAAATTATCATTTAGAAATGAAATTTAAATTATTTTTTCGCATGGAGAGGTGTCGATTGGGCGACTGCTTTCAGAATTATTAAAAAGAAAACATCGATTGACCTTCAACAACTCGCTAGCTAAAAAAGACGACTAAGATTACTAATAGAAAATGAGGTGCATCATGGGGATTAAGAAAGGAAAAAGTTGACGTTGAATTGGATAATACGATTAATGTAACACATTTAGTGTAGATCGATCTTGGCGTTGGAAAGCACATCAATATCGACGTAATAGTAGTAGAATTTCAAGTATTGATTGAAACTCGTAGATTTAGATGATCAGAAATGAAAGAGAAGGCGAACAAAATAGTTAAGGCTATTAATTTCACACGGTCAAAAATTGCTGAAACGTTGAATTAAATTTTAGAGAAAACTGAGCTTACCTCAATTTAAATAAGTCGACTAATGAACTATTTTTATGATTTAAAATTTTTATCAATCTAATTTTAAGTTGATATAGGATCGTTGCGAGACAGTTTGATAATCTGACTGATTAAAAATAATAAACTATTATATATATTTATACTATAGGTACATTTGCTATGCTAATTTTTTTAATATTTAATGAAAAATTTTATTAAAAATTTCTTCATAAATTTTATTAAAATCATATTTATTTTAGCTTATTTTTTTTTCTATTTTTAAACATTCAATCAATATGAATGATCATAATTTAAATTGATTGAATGAACAAGTAAAAAGATAAAAAATTATCAAAAATCAGATTAAATTTAGCATCAATTGAGTTTAAATCGATAACATATGAGCTAGATCTAGCTCGTATCGAAATTATATATATCAAGCTCTTTATGTTTATTTTTTGAATCGAATCGAAAACTTTCAATTCAATCTTAAGCCGAGATAGAATTGACTCAAGATCAAATCGTTAAGAGCCTTATTCAAAGTCACTTAAATGCTTCTTTGGCCCTATTTTGTAGTAGACTCCAACTCATAGCTAATTTTAATTATGGCTAAAATTTTAAATTTATTTTTAAAAATTAAAAAATATATTTTATATTACATCTTACACAAATTTTAATATTAAATAATCATTTTATATCACATATAATACAATTATCAATAAATCAATTAACTCTCTATTTCACATTCAATATAATTTTTAATATAACTAATACAACTTAATTAATATCATATACTTTTTTGAAAATAACTTAAAAATTCAACAAAATTAACTTTTTTATCATCTTACCAAACAGAGTCTCGGTCCACTTTATTCTCAATAATTAGACTTTGTTTCTCGCGATTATCTTCCGCCTCTTGTTATGCGCTGCAATGTTTATAAGACCTGCATTTCTAAATCCTCGACAGTTTCCCGCAGCATCTATGAGCACACGACTCCTTCCGATCAAAAGACTTCGCTAGCCAATAAAAGCAAAAGGGCTAATTTGCTTTAACTAAAGGACGCAATGTAACAGTGGAAGAGATCATACATCGAAGGATGATCGAGTTGCCGGAGCCAAACATCCTCAAACTCAAAACTAAAACGAGTAAAATTGATAATCTAAGAAATTTTAGCACAGAAAATGATTGATCGAGCAGAGAGCAATGAGGCTTAAAATTCAGTCTCTCTTATGCAATAATTTAAATTCGTTAAACCAATATAGAAAATATATATATGTGCTTATAATAATCTATTTACCATTATTATCAATCTCAAAGATGCAACACCTTTGGCTCTCATATAAATTTTTTTTTTTGGCAATGCATTAATTAAATATAAAATATATTGAAATGATCGTCAATTATCAACCCATGCAGACGCATTGTCCCTTAATGGACCCACAAACTAGTTGGCAAGTGTCATTTTTTCCAATTATTATTCTTGTATTTTAAATTAAATATATGTTTTTTTTATTTTTTTATAAAACTATTAATTTCTTTTTATTTTGATATACGTCATAACTTTTTTTTTGATAAAAATATGTCATAATTTTAGGAAATAAAATTATTTCCTTGTGTTACATTAAAATATGACAACGTAAATCACATTAAGATCCTTAAGCCATGATTTGTTTATGAATAAATTTAGATCATCAACACCACTAGCTATTAAATTTAAACTAGAATCTAAAATATTTAGGAAATATTTAATTTATTGTTATATTAGTATTATATTATATAATTTAAATGTCATGATATTTAAAATTATTTTTTAATTAATAATTTCATAATTTTGTAGAAAATTATTTATAAATATTATTAAAAAAATAATTATTTTTTTTCTAAATAATATGATATAATATCAAAATAATATTAAGTCAAACTCCCTCTTAATCTAATTGCAAGCCTTAATCCTGACTCATATTATAACTTGTGATTCAATATCAAACAAATAATCTTACTGAGTGGATTTAGTTGAGATTTAATCTTTTATCAATCGAATAATTTTGTAATTTATTAACTTAAGTCGCAGAGATCTAATGGCAAAGGAGGTGGTAGGCTGCGAGTTGAGTTCAAGTGAGTTAGATTCAACTTGAAATTAAACTTTTAACTTTGCGTAGAATTTGAATTGAGTGCAAAATATTTATTTTGATTTTGACTCAATTTTTGAGTTGATAACTAATATTTTGTAGTTAAAATATTTGGTATATGTTATATATTAAAATATAATATTATCAATATATATATATATATATATAATATTTACGTATTTATATTTTATTTTTTTATAAATTAATTATAATAATATATTTATATTTTTCAGTCATTTTTTTAAATTTTGAATAAAATTGCCATAGATTGAGGATTCCAATAGGAGGAATAATGATCCCCACCTTCTTCTAAACGCCTCCAATGTGTAGCTTCAATAAAATGAGACATAATTATAGCTAAAGTATGCGATAAGATAAGTTTCAATTATCTTATTTAACACGTTATTTTATGTAATCTAAATGTGACGGCAACTACAGAATTGACATCATATTTATAGAAGGACTTTTATCCTAAGTTGACTGTTATTATAGCCCAAGCGAATAAATAAAATCAAGATGTATAAATGAATAGGAATTGTTAGTTTGGCTCCTCAATCTACACATTATCTACATGCACAACTAGGATCAATCATCGATTTTCAAAATAATAATATTATATATATATGAGCACATCTCCCAACAACATAACTGCTAAAAAATGATGAATATTTTTGCAATAACGTATCTTATAATGATGGAGGCACTCGATAAATTGAGATTTTATCGTATGTGTGAAAAATATAATCTCATATTCCATGTAGTACTGTGAATCCGTAATTAAACATGTCTATTCAAAGTTTTACTACTTACTACGAATTCCATAAATGTTACAAAAAAATTACCTTCATTGCAATTCAAATCATATGAATTCATCAATAAAATACCATTACTGGGCATGTTTGGGAAAGCCCCAAAAAATAGACTAAAAATTTAAATAATAATATTTTATTTTATTATAAATTTTAATAACTTTATTTCACATCTAACACAAATTTCAACCTTAAAAATCAATTTTATTTCACATCCAATGCAAATTTCAATCTTAAAATCAATTTTATTTCACATCCAACACATTTTTTAATATTAAAATAATTTTGTTCTCATCAATTCTATAAAATAAAATATTTTTTTTTTATTTAAATTTATTTTCCAACCAAACAAACCCAGATTCTCACTGGTGTGAAATGATATTTAAATATATGAAATTCCAACTATTACTAACACACACACACTATTATGAGACTCATCATCACAAAGATGTTCATTATATTCTCATTTAATAATTTAATAAAATTATATCACTAGAAAAATTAAATCACGAAGCTTTAGCTCATTAAATAATTCAAAATTTACTTTGAAATTAACTTTAAATTGATTAGATGTAATGTTAAAGATAATTAATTTGAAGGAACTAATTGTAAGAAAATAAAGTAAAAAAAGTTTGAGATGTGATCAATACTTTCTTAAAATAAATTTACTATATAAAATATAATTATTTTTTATAATACTATAAGACTATAAATCTCTCTAATAAAATAAGTTTGCAAAAAATTTATGATATTTATAGATATTTTTATGTTCAGTTGAATATTCAAAAGACACTTAAAAAAAACTTTTTAATTAAAGAACACATTTCTTAAATTTATAACTTTTAACGAGCACCATTCTACTAAAATAATATTTCAAAATTAGATAATTATAAATACGAAATAAAATTTAATTAATAGAATAGACTTCTGATTTAATAAGTCAAGTGCTCAAATGCCCATCAAAAACTATTAAATATTCATTAAATTTAGCATAATTTTTATACTAAATTAATAAATTTATAAAAAATATAAATATTTATAAGTTTATTTCATTCTTACTATGAGATAATCACATAACTAATATATTGTAAATTATCTTACATTAGTTCACATTAATTTAAAAATTAAAAATTAATTTAGTTTAATTTTAACCTAGTATATCACATCGCATGTAAAATTTAATATTAAAAATTAATTTTATTTCACATCATACATATTTTACTAAAATAATAACTAACTTATATCACATTTCTTATATATCCCAACATAATAATTAACTTTATATGACATCTCTCACATATTTCAATACAATAATTAATTTTATTTTACATCATTTACAATTTTTAATAAAAAAATATTTTTATTGAAATTTAATTTTAATTTTATTAAATTTAACCTAAACTCCTATTAATTTAAAATTTTGAACCGTTAACAGTGAAATTTTTTTGATTGTTTAATGTGAGATAATTTCATGCGGGCCCAACGAAGCAGAGATCATCCCATCATTCCGCAATCTTTTCCCATCTCCTACGCGAGAGCTGGACCAGCAGTACTAAAAGCTGTAATATTCCCATACTCTCACTTTCTTGCTTCTTTTGAAGAAGATAAAAATTCGTCGTCCTCATTCCAACAGAGCTCGCCGGAGCGCGCAGCTGCGGGGTGGCCCGACTTGCGGGACTCGGGATGCGAGCCGCGACGGCGACCTCTCGGCCGGAATAATTTCTCGAGGGTCGGAAAGAAAACAGGGGGAGCAGACAGAGCGGAGGAGGAGAAGAACAGAGAGGAAAGAGTCAACCCAAGGAAAAAGGAGCAAGAGGAAGAGAAGGTCGGGCCGGGCCGGGCCCGACCCGCCCCGCGACCCGTGGAATTAGCGAGCGATGGCAGCTTTTAAGCAGCGAGCATGTGCGGTGTGCGTCGGCAACAAGAAGTGGAGTTAAGGAAAGATGACGACGATGGAATCAGGGGGACATGAATCAGCTTTTTAGTGATGGGGATTAAGAAGAATTTTTCAAAATAATCTTTTTTGTTTTTGTTTTTGTTTATATTTATAAATTTCATTATTTTATAGAACTTTAAAATAAAAGATAATTAACTACGTGCCACACTATTTAATTTTATTTATGATTTACTCATTTATTTTTAGTTAATTACGCTATGCACACTCAAAATATTATAAAATCTTACATACACATATTTTAATTTATTTCTATTATAATGAGTAATCATAATTTTTTAATAACCTAACTATAATTAGATTGCAAAAAATCTGAGCCGTTCATCATATTATTTTAAGGATATTTAAATATATTTTGAGTGAAAATCCTAAAACCTTAATTTAGGTGGCGGCAAAGGAAGGAGACATCCGCGGTGTGAATTGATTTTAGGACAAATCAGCGCTTTAGTGTGGTATTGAGGAAGAGAAAAATATGTACTATTAAGGATAAAAATATAATTTTAATAATTTACTAATAAAATATTTTTTTTTCAAATAAATTTTGATTAAGTTTTAACTCAAGTGTGTGTATATAAGATTTTGTAATATTTTGAGTGTGCATAGCATAATTAACTAAGAATAAATTTGTATAACATAAGTAAAACTAAATAGTGTGGCATGCAGGTTTAGTAATAGTGTGCATTATAGCATCATTTCATACGAGAGTTGAATTTTAAATAAAAAAATATTTTATTATATAAANATTAAAATTTATATCAGACAAAAAAAAGCTCAAACTAAAAGAGTCCTATAAATTTGTTTTATGTTTCATCACTAAATATAATTATTGAATCTCCTGCAATATATACAAGATAAGTGAAAGTAAGATTTTAAAATCCAAACAAAACCGATCAATTTTTCTATTAGATCACAGACTAGTTATCGATCGAAAGGGAGTGCAACTTCGTCGTCATGAAGCATTTCATTCAAATTATCTTAAAGTTGTCATATTATTTAAATATTTTGATATTAATTACACATATCAAATTAAATAATTATTTTTTTAAAATAATATAACATAACATTAAGATAATATTAAATTAAACGCTTCCTCAACAAAATATTTTAGTAATATTCGAAATATTTCTTACTAGCATCTAAAAATCCCAATCCCTATAGACGTCGTTGGGGAACTACAACAGCCTCGACCAACTTGGCCGTGTCGTGAAACTGCTATTACACCGAAGAGCCAGTTAAGAGAAGAAGAGAAGCAAAATCAAGCAGCCTACCCTGGCCATTAAGAAGGGATATTTACATCATTTCGGCCTAGTTTAGTTCTTGTCCAAAATAAAATGACTATTAACACGACTATTTCTGAATTTTCATTGTAAAGTCATAAAAAAATCATGGAAACACACAAACTCATTCACACTTATATTTACTTCTTATAAAGAAAATTAAAATATGTTTCAAAGAAAACATTAATAAAGTATTTAGTTCAATATTATTTTGAAGTTATGTAACATTATTTAGAAAAAATAATTATTTAATTTGATGATTTCTTTAAATAACTCTTTCAAGAATTATAGAATTGTCAATTAAACGATCATGATAATTAAATAACATAACATAACATTAGAATAACATCAAAATCACATGAAAATTGTATAAAATTAATTTCGAGAAGAAAAAAAAAAAGAAGGAAAATTTAATTACTTTAGGCAGAAATGCTATGAAATACAAACATTTAAAGCATCCACTAACAAGTAACTGAAAAATAAAACATATAAAAAATCTCTTATTTAAAGCTATCAATAATGCATTTCTCTTCTCAAATATTTTACAAAAACTGCTTCAATTTAAATACATCACAAGAAAATGATGCTTTAAAAGTAATTTAAAACTAATTTTTATCACAACTCTGTCAAAAGAATATTATAAGTAAAAAAAAGAATGCAGCCAAAGGTAATTAATTACTCAGCTCGACCTTATTTTGCAGGTGTGGCCGGAGCAGCACCTCCAGTTGTTGGCCTGAAAGCATAACAGATCATCATTAATAAAAAAAATAAATATATAAATATATATATATATATATATATATATTTAAACATTAAATATCATAATCTCGTCAAACATATATTTCATCAACCAGCATTAAACTCAGATATGTGAGTAGTTTTCTTGTTGTATTTAATATTCTTTTGTGGCAGGTATGAGATAACGAGGTTAACTAAACTAATGAGGACCGAGTCGAGCCAATGTTTCAAACCCCTTTTGAGCATAAAGTGGGTTATGAGATCTTAGTCGTTTTAACCAAGGAACTATGGATATACAAAACCCCAATTCTTGAGGATTCAATTCTTCTAAACTTCATGGAACACAAGGTTAGCCCAAACAATCTTTCGAACTCTTTAAAATCCCGTGGAACCTACATTTTTTCTACTTGTGTACTTGAAGATGTTAGTCGTTGCAACTATTACGAGTACGTTTTTCTCATCCAAACAGGTCATTACTGTGCAAGTGACTACAGTTTTGACCAATAGCTTTTCTAATAGTTGGTTAACTCCTGTTCCGGCCTACAAAATAGTCATCTAACGGCTAAGCAAATCGAAAAGACAAGCAGCATTCTCCCAACAAACCTCGATAAGGTTATGACTGGTGGTTAAATTTCTCACCGTTGATCTCACTCCAATGTAATTAAAAAAAAAACTATAAATAGAAGTATTCTTCTCATAGAGAGCTCTTTCGCTTCTTATACTCTCATACTAGGGGTGGCAATTTGTACCCGTACCCGATTAAACCGCCCCGACTCGTCCCTAATGGGACGGGTATGGGTACTAAAATTTTACCCGCGACCTACAACCCGCCCTGCCCCGTTATGAAATGGGGCGGGTACGGGTATGAATCAACTATACCCGCCCCAACCCGCTTCGCCCCGTTATATATATATTTTTATCTATTTTTATATAGGCTTATATAGAGTCAAATAAAAAGAGTGCAATGAAAATGAAGAAATGTAAGACCTTGCTTTCATAGTGTAATATTCACCATGTGACTACGATTTTTATTGTTTCAAATAGAGTAAAATAATTCAATTTTCATTAACATTAGTGAGGAAACGGGACAGGATGGGGAGGGTACGAGTTTGTGAAAACTAGAATAGGGGCGGGGCAGAAACGGGTATAGGGCGAGTATGAGTAATGAATAATATATAGCGGGGCGGATATTTATAAACCCGACCCAAACCAGCCCCGTTGCCATTCCTATCTCATACTGAACTTAGAAATACATCTTTGTCATTATCCACAATGAATTCTTTCATTTCATATAATTGAATCCATTTCTTTGTGGACATAAAAAGATCTCTTCGAACTACGTAAATCTTGCGTTTTTCTTTTTCGATTGCTCTTTATTATTTTTTTCTCTCTTCTTTGTAGGGCCTATGCGCTGGACCAGATCTTCCTCATGAAAGATCCCTCAGCTATTTCCTCCAGACACAAATCTCCATCAACAGTATCTTTTCAAAATATTCAAAAATATAACTCGAATATTGTCATGGTGATGAAGGCAACAATAGAGTAAGCCTCCTTTCTAACAAAATAAAGCAAACAAATAACCAATATAACTTGAGGTGGGGATTGCAGGTACTCACAGGCCAACAAACACTTTGAAGCCGTCATAGATTACCCACTGAGTTCCAGTTAGGGTTCCAATCATAACAATACGAAGAGGAAGGCCCCTGGTGAATAGACCCCAGAGCCCTAGGTTCTTCACAGCCTGCTTACAGAGAATTTGTCACTGTTATAATGGAAGAATGAAGAAAACTAGAAGATAAATAGCAGCGGTTTGTAAGCTCACATCACCAACGGTGGCACCCTTTGCATTGTTAAGAAAAGAAACCAAGTTGTCAGCAGGATGAGAAACGGCGGCGCAGAGGATTCCGGCGATATAGCCGCCAGCGAAGCTCACTCCCAGCTGAAAAGGCTTGCTGCATTCATCTTTCGGCGTAGGGATGGCATATTTGTACATCATCTCGACAATGGTCTCAAAAGATGCAAATTTCATCATGGTATCTGCATATATGAATTAATTTGGTGTTATACCTTTGGAAGAGCAGTTATTCACAATTCAGGAGAAGGAAATGTAATGAAGCTAAGAAATGGAAAAAATGGAGATTGACATTCTCTTCAGTAAATAAATGTTAGTGGAGATCACTGAAATTCCTCAGGCACACATATGAATGGTCATCAGTTGTTTTTGCTTGTCTAAAGATTGATGTGTTACGATTAAATAGCATTCCTCATGAGTATAATAAGAAGAGATCCAGAAAGAGGCAGAAAGAGGAAGAAACACAAACACAATTTAAAGGAAATAGAGAATTTTGCCTATGTCCAAAAGGTGCAGTGAGTACTTTTCATTTCAAGGTACAAGATTACAATGAAGATGCACCCCTCTTATTTGTAATGTATTGTAGGAAACAGAAACTTACCAGATACAAATAGTAAAAATAGATTACTAATATCCCAAAACTCAAATGCTTAGCCTACATTTTTAGTTTTCAAATAAAAAATTCAAAGGAATATGGAACCGAATCATTCATTGAAAATTAAGATTTCTCCCTCTAACATGATTATGGTCTAAATGCACGATAAAAGATTAAAATTCAAAGCTTCATGGTATTTACAGTTAGAATGCAGCCTTTCGAAACAGACTATCATTGTGGTGGAATCACAAAATCAATACTCAGAACTTCATGATTGTAGAAGGCTACCCCTAGTATGATTGCTCGTTTGTAAGTTGCAACCAAAAGATCTTAGGTTCTAGTCATGCAACCAAAATACTGTGTATTACAGATTACCCACCACTTGCTCTTGGAAAGAGGGGAGCCTTTGGCATGGGATACACTTTCTTTCTTTCAATTGTGAACACATTTGTGAACAAGATAAAAGCAAAGAATGAAGCCTCTCCAGGTATCAACAAATTCACATTTTTCATTAAATTTTAGCAATTACATAATAAAGGATTAATTATTGACACTGAGCACAAACACAATAAGCTAATAAATAAAATCAAAAACCACTTACAGGGAATTTGTCGACCCCATAGTGGAACCAACCCTTTGTACAGTCTGCAAATGTTAAAAATTATCAGCATAAAAGATGACAAGGCAGCAAGTGAGCCAATATTGCAAGCATCATACCCAAGAGTTCCCTCAGCTTTGACAAGTTTAGGGAGACCGTCACTCAAGCCCCTGGCAAAACCTTGCTGAGTCTGGACTCGAACCTTGACAGCTTCCATGGGGCAAAGAGCAACATCTGCAATCAACTCAGCAGATGCAGATCCAGCAAGATATATAAGAGTCTTATATTTCGCTGCGTACTCCGGTCCGACAATATCCGAGTAGTATTTCTTGAAGAACTCATAAAACCCATACTTGCATGCACCTTGAGCACTGTAACCAAGTAGAGTCGGTGCCCATCCCCTAAACAAACCCCTCACACCTTGCTCTTTAAGCAGTATTCTAAATCCTAAAGAGGTGTTCTTGTATTTTGCAGGATCAATCTGTGAGAACAAGAAGATGCTTTAGTGACAAACTTCAAGTAACATCTCAAAATCCATGGAAATATGTAGAGATGGTAAAGTATTTATGAGTTCTTAAGCCTTAAGGTAGGGAAAATATTTCAAGCTGGTCAACATTTTATGAGGCTAGTTGATCTGAAATCTCTTTATGGGAGATATCCAATTCTGAGGTTTTGATTGTTTGGCACTCTCTCTTGTTATCAAGTGGAGGCAAAGCTTCTTGCTGACAGAATTAGCAAGGAATTTTCTCTCAATCTCTTTGCTCCCACGATGACCAGAGGACGGAGAAAAGGCAGTGTAGATATATACGCAAAAGAAACCTCTATTGTCCAAACATAATTTACAAACTGAACACCTTTTATGTGAGGTGAACGTCCAAAACTACAATGTGTAGTGCTTAGACTACCCTCACTTTTTTCTATTATGCTAGCATGATCCCCATTAGCAACGTGGTGTCGCACAATAAGCCCAAGCCCTTTTTTGGAGATCATTGCCATGCTTGATGCTTCTCTATTGTCGCTTTCCACCGCTCTCCTAGTGCCAAGTGTTGATACTAGTTGTGGGTTTAGCAAGAGTGCTCTCCGAGATGTTCTTCGAGTTATCTTGGCTAGGGTTAATCATTGAGCACTTAGGTTGTTCGACCACTTAAGATATATGTCATCCCACATCTCTCAACAGAGTTTCTCTCAAGTAGCAGAACACTTGGAAAAGAAATCTTGTGGACTTAAGTGACATGTTGTTCCACAGTGACTAGTGATTCTCTCATGTACTAGGGATACTAGATGAGGATACCTCAAGCACTTGAATGACATACGTATCATATCATCCAACTAATTCTTTCGAAGCTTGGATTAATATTTGTTCCTTGGTGTCCAATAAATTTTCTTGGATACTAAGCTTATTGGCTTAGTATCAGGTTGGGCATGTGTGACCACATGATTGGATCGATCTCTCGAACTTTCAGGATATGGCTAGGCTGACATCTTGATTTATTGGATATCTCATTGCTTTCTTTAAAGACAACTCGAGTGTAACAACTTGGGTAGAAAGCATAATTGATTAAGGAGGCTGGCAGACATGCTCTTAAGGCGCTCAATGGGTCAAGCACCTTAAGTTAATGCCGTGATCATAATATTTCACTTTACGCAGCTTGCATTATGTTACATCACTAATACGTGAAAATGTAACCATTAACTAATCATTTTTATATTACCCAACTACCTTTCATCTTTCTTTTTTCCTCTTCATTTTCTTATAACTTTTACGTTTTATCATCATCTTGCTCTTAATTGTTTTTCTCCTCCTTAATTTTGTCTCATCCTTCTTCCCCTTCTTGTTCCTCTTAATTATGTAGAATTTGGCCATCAAATTTTAGGCTCCATTTGGTAACCACTTTGAAGTAGCTTAAACTTAGTTCAAATTAAAAATTATCTAAACAGCTTTTAGAATTTAAGAAGTATAAAATTTTCAAGCTGCTAAAAGTCATTTTAAGCTGCTTAAAATACAAGCCAGGAGAAAAATGACTTAAACTTTAAGCTGCCTGAAATTTTCAAGCAGCTTATGCTTAGAAGTTTAATCTGTTACCAAATAGAGTCTTAATATAAGCTCAATGATCTCTAAGAAAATTAATTTACTTGACTAATGTTTTTGAAGCAAATTTGTTTGGGTCTTTACTTTCTCTTTTTTCTTCAAAAAGAAACCCAAATAAATTGATTAAAAAATATTAACAAGTACAACATTCTTCATGAACTCATTGAGTAATTTATCTTATCATAAATGTTGGGGTAAACAACATCTGGGATCCTGAGATCAGAAGGGCTTTGCAAATTAGTTTCAATATTTAAAAAACTTATATTTGAATTGCTAAAGCTGCAAAAACTCTATAGCTTTAGTCCAATTAAAACAATTATTAATATTTTACTAATATGCGTAGATTATTCCTATTTGTTAATTTTATAGCTTTTAAAATATAATTTTGAAATATTAATATTAATATTTTTTAGTTTTAAATTTTTAAAGCAAAAAAGTAAAGCCTTGTTTAGTCCTTAGACTACTTTGATCATGCCTAAGATTAAAATGGTACTTAATTAAATAATAATAATTTTATCACATTCTACACAAATTTTACTATAAAAGTTTTACTTTATGTCACATTCTCAATTATTTTCAATAAAATTATTAACTTTATTTCACATTTTATATAATTTTTAATATAAAAAATTAACTTTTATTTTATTATTATTATTATCGTTATTTTTTTAATCAAATACCATTTTAGTTTTGACCAAGACCAAAAAATGATCTACGGACCAAACAGGCCTCAAGATATTTAAAAATTTTAATTTTAGATTTTTTTTTAAATTTTTTTAAAGAATAGTGAAAATAAAAGGGTGTAACGATTCTTTAAAATATATAAACAATTTAAATTAGTAAAAAATAATCAACTTCATATTTTTTATTGAGAAAAATTAATAAAAATAGTGAGTTTCTGAAAAAAAGACTAAAATTGTAATACTTTTACAATCTCATAAGCCTAAATTAAGGCTTTTTAAAAATTAGGACTAATTTGCAATGACCTCAAACCAAAATAAATCTCTGCATCGAAATCTGAATCAGAGAGAACAATCCAATTCAGTGACTCCTACCTGTATATTGCATTTGACGACATCCAACGGAGTGACCGCCGTGTGCGTGAGCCCGCAGCTGAGGACGCCACCGGCGGTGCAGGCGGCGTAGTAAGCAGGCGAGAACATCTCGATCTTCTTCACCGGCTCGCTCGGGGACTGGACCATGAACGACGCAGGCGCCGCTGGAGGACTTGCTGCCGGGGTTCTAGCGCTGACGCCGAGGAACAACCGGGAGGCTGAGGACGGGGAGTAGAGGAAGCTCGGGAGGAGGGATTGGCGAGGGCTCTCTGAAATCGCCATTAATGCCTCCTGTTCCTTGCTCGAGTGTCTCTCGGCTCTTGCTAGGGCTTGGGCGGAAGACGAAGATAGCGAACGATTTCTGCCGCAAATGGGGAGGAAGGAGAGCGCGGTGAGGCATCTTATACCTGGAGAAGGACGAAGAACTCACGATTCTCGCGTTGCTCCGATGGTCTGGGTCAGCGCTCCAAAATCCCGGGGTCTTCCTACGCCGGTCTGAAATCTGAATGCAATAATCAAACAAATATAAGGAACGTTCAAAAAACGCATGTGAAGGTAAATTGCACCCAGGCCCCCCAGCTTAGAAGCGCATTGTAAATTGACCTCAACTTTCTAGTGCTATTATTTGGTGAAATTATAATTATTAATTTTTTATCTTTATATTATAAAATTATTCTCAATTTTTAATTTTAAAACTTTTTAGAATATTAATTTGAAATATTAACATTTTTAGTTTTAAATTTTTAGAACAAATAAAACAATAAATAAGAAAAAATTAAATTTTAATTTTTTATTAAATTTTTTAAGAAATATAAAAAATAGAATAGTATAGTAATTTTTTAAAATATATAAATAATTTAAATTAATTAAAAATAATAAAATTTTACTTTTTTATTAAAACAAATTAGTAAAGAAAGTGGGATTCCAAAAAAGAGACTAAAACTTCAGTGTATTTACAATCTCACTAATAAAATAAAATTTTTTAAAAATTAAGATCAAATTGTAATACCTTTCTATCTCAAGAGTCTGAATATAATTATATATATATATATATATATATATATGTTCCAATTAAAAAAATTCTTATTTAATAAGTATAATAGAGCTTTTGGTTCAAACTTAAAAAAAACTTAACTTTTATTTTATTAATATTTTAATTCATTAAAATTGTAATAATTTTATTTGATATTAAATATAAATTTTAGTAGGAAAATTTAATTTTATTTCATATTTTATGTTTTTTAATATTAAAATACTTTTTTTTATATTAAATTTATAAATTAATATTAATTTTTTGCCAAAATTAACTATCTAACTAAACGAGTGTATTACTTAAAAAAAACTTGAAACTTTTACCATTGGTTATTTTTTAATATTTTTTTGATTGTCACTGGAAGTAATGGGCTCTGATCTCAAGCATGAAATAATGTTGCACATACTAACCCATCAATAGGATATAAGAAAATGAAAAAAAAAATATAGAAAAAAACAAGAAAATCCAAAAGAATAGAACTAGTAGAATTTAAAATATGAGGCTAAACATTTTAATGTGAAGTTATTTATAGGCATGCTTCGAGGTTGATTTTTTATTATTAAAATTAATTAGATTTGTCTTTCAGATTCATTGCGATTGACAAGTTTTAAACGGTTGACAAGTTTTAAGCGATTGATAAGTTTTAAAGAAAAGAATTATCTTACAGACGTTCAATTCAATATGTAAAATTTAGACATAATTTTACAGTTTTTTTATATTAAAATCTAAACACTAGCTTGATATTACAATCGATCATAAAGTTAATCAAAATTTTAGTTAAATTTTCTAATAATTTTATATTTGGTTTTATTTGATTTAAGTAATTTTTAAGGACATTTAAATTTTTTTAAATAAAAAAGATAAAAATTTATTTTAATATTATGATGTAAAATAAATTATTTTATTAAATATTATGTAAAATAAATTTATTTTTTAAAAATGAGATTTATAGGATATAAAATAAAATTTATTTTTATTATTTAATATATATATAAATAAATATAAAATATTAATAAAAATATTTGTTAAAAAATTTTAAATTTTTAAAGCCCCAATTAAAAAAAACTTTAACCAATGAAAATTATTTCTTTAAAACGAAAAAGAAATTATTTTCTTTAAAAAAAGAAAAAAAGTTTGATCAAGCAATCTCATGGAGTTTCCTCAAGGTAGTCCTAAGCACCGTCAGGCTTAATTTGATTTGAGATAATTTTTTTATTTAATATAAATTAATTATAAAAAATAATTTTATTTTATATTTAATGTAAATACGAATGTTAAAATTTAAAATATTTCATATTTTACATACTTTTTAATATTAAAATATTTTTTTTCATTAAATTTAAAAAATATTTTTTTTTTTCATGTTAAAAAAAAACTTGAACTAAATGAGGCCTTATAGATCTAATAGAAATGTTAACAGTTAATCAATTAAAATATTCTCAAGTATTTAGTTTTATTTTAGATAAATTACACAAAAATATTATTGAGCTTGAAGGGTTTTTACATACAAAATCACAAATTTTGAATCACAAATTTTGACTCCCAATATTTAGGTCCTTGAGGTCTTAATACGATTTATGTATGTTAGTCCACGGATTTTAAATCATAGCATTTAGATATTTGAAGTTTACTATTTATTGCTACGCAATCTCTTCATCATTGCAATACTACATTTAATTTGAATTGACATGCAAAATGTTAAAGATGCCAAGGGAATAAAAAACAAAAAATATTAATTTTACAAAACTAATATGCAAAACTTTAAATTCTCAGGACTTATATGAAATTTACTCATTTTTTTTAAATTTAAAATAATGATATTGACTAAGGAAATTCTTTTTGCCCACGTTTATTTTAAAAGTTTTTTATATGAGACAACGTTGAACGTTCTAAATTGGTCTCCTCTCGGATTTTCAGAGATCACGCGTGACGATTCTGAAATTCCGAGAGAGAGAGAGAGAGAGAGAGAGAGAGAGAGACTCATTGAACGCTTGTTACAATTCAGAGCTTCATTCAATAAAAAATAAAATAAAATAAAATAAAATAAAATAAAATTCAGAGCTTCATAAAGAAGCCTCACCAGAAAGAATTTTATTGAATGTTAATTGGCTGCAGATAATTGATAGATTTGATGAGAATTTGTTTAAATTCCTTTGTTAATTTTATTGAATAAATTTAAATATAATTTTAAAAATTAAAAGGGTAAATTACATCCAGGTCCTTGAGTTTAAAATTTAATAACACACAAATTCAAGTTTTTAAAATTACAACATTGGATTTTTTAGTTTTAATAAATTATAAAATAGATTTTTTTTTATTTTTTTATTATTAATTTTTTTTAAATTATTATTATACTCTTCCTCCTCTCTTAAACCTAAGAGAGAGGGAGAGGAGTATAATAGTAATTTTAAAAAATTTTAATAATAAAAAAATAATAAAAGACCCATTTGATAATTTATTAAAATTTAGAGAATTTGATGTTATAATATGAACCTGTGTATTATTAAGCTTTAAACTCAGAAATCTGAGTATAATTTATCCAAATTAAAATAAAAAAAATAAATGAGGCGAAATATACTAATATATGATTAACTAATGCCCGTAAATTATTTATATAAAACTAATAAAATACTTGATTAAAGACACATTTAATATTCATTTAACAATTTTAATATACCTTTCTTTATCTCTTAAAACAAGTTAATTTATCATGAATAGTGATAAATAATTTTTTTCACACAATTTGATAATATCGTTAATATTTTATATTTATGTATTATAATTTGATCTTTTTTGCACAAATATAATATATACGGGCAATTATATGTATGTAATTTAAAATTAGCAATATTGCATATTTAATATTTAAATTTTTAATATTACATATATTAAAATTATATAAAAATTACAATAATTATGGCATATGTGCTATAAATTTATTATATGAGTTATATATAAAATATAATTTTTATATAATTTTAATGATCAATATATAATATTAAAATTATAATATTTTACATATATGTCCTATATGCCACTATATCCGAGACAGATCGAACTTTGAGGCACTAGTGCCTGAGTCAAAATTTCATATCAGAATGGTCAAATAAATTATTTATAATAGCATATAAATTATAAATCTACAAATTATAAAAATATTAAAACTTCAAAGTTCTTATTAAAGTAAATAATTTATCTTACATAACCTTTAAATACAATGATAATTGACCTCGACAAATTTTTATATTTTGAAAACATTATAGAATCAACTCATTATCAATTTTTTTGAATATATCTCTCTCAATAAACGTAATCAAGTAATCATTTATCCAGATATCACTCATCTTGTTTTGTAATCGATTTTTCATTATATTCATTGCTGAAAATGCTTTTTCTATAGTTGCAGTTGCAATCTGAATGGTCAATGCTAATTTTATAAACAAATAGACTAATGAATAAATGATATATCTATTTATTTTTACTAATTTTATAGAAATATTACTAATTCCTTTTAAATGAGCAAAGTCATTACTATTGTGCATATCAAATATATAATTATCAAATTTATTATTAAGCTTTAAGAAATCAACTAAAAAAAAATCTAGTAGATAAAATAGAGCAAGTCTAACCAACTTAATTTTATCAAAAGCAAAAGACAGATTATCTAGGTTTAAAGACTTCATACAAAGAAGTAATTCAGTAGTTATCATGGTGAAACGATCATTCAACCCTTAAAGTTGCATGCCTATCATATTATAGAATAAATCAACTTGATAGTGATGTAAATTTGTACTCTTTGAAACTTTTCTCCTTGACCTTCCTCAAAACGCATGCACATTATTCATACAACCAATTTGGATGCCATGATTGCTATAAAATAAAAAAACTTCTTGTAATAAAATTTTTCATTTATTATCTCTCATCATAGTCATTTTTTAAAAATCTCATCTTGTTTTATGCTATTTACAATATCTTGTTCTTTTCTTTGTAATGTTATATATAGTTCATTGGTAGTTCCTAATATTACTTTCAACAAATACATAGCATATTGAATATAAAATCAAAATTCAATATCACATCTAAAAGGCCAGTAGTTTCAGCTTTTTGTTTAAAAGTCAATCCATCTTCTTTTATAAAGTCAAGAACAACAACTATGGATGAAAACATACAATAAAATTTAATACAGTTTCATAGTGTGAACCCCAACGTACATCTATCGATCTTTTAAGACTTGTTCTTCATTTAAACCTTGTTCATTCAGGATTATGCAATTTTCAAGTACATTTTTAACTTCATCAATTCTTTCTCTTGAAGCATATCATGTCGTTTGCAAGATCCTCCAATAATATTTAGAAATATAACAATTGAATTGAAAAAAAATTCACTTAGATGTGATTTTTTGCTACTGTCACAAGTGTGAGATGCAATTAATGAGTAAAATAATGCACATAAAATGCAAATAAATTTTCACTTAAAATAAATTTTTAATTTCACAAATTCACCTCTCATATTGCATGCACTATCATATTCTTGCCCTCGAATTCTAGAAATACTTAGCCCATATTTAATCAATAATAACTCTATTGATATCTTGAGCTACAAAGATGATGTTTTATTAACAAATACTATTCTAAGGAATCTCTAAATTATCTTTCATTATTTATTAACAAATTATAAAGTTATGGCCATCTATTCTTTATTTGATATATCACGTGACTTATTTATTATAAGAGTAAATAATTCATCTCCAAGCTCCTTGATAATAACATTTGTGGTTTCAATTGAAGCAACATGAACAATATTTCTTTGAATATTTGAAATAATTATTTAAAGATATTCTAGGACATTTTACATAATATTTTTTTTATATCTTCATCAGGATCAACAAAGAATTTAAGAAGTTTAAGAAAATTTTTTTAATTGCTAAAAATTTCAGACTTATCATGACCCTAAAAGGCGAGATCTTGACATAAGATAAATTAAATACAATCAACTGATACAGTCAATCTACTTCTATATAAGCATCTAGCGCGATCTGATTGCCTCAATAAAGCAATATCAATATGTTGATTTTACTTCATTATGTCTCCACATTTTTTTAATGCTCGATAATAACTACTATTTGGTCCTCCAATAGCTTCTATAATTAATCATTTTTATTACAACTATTAAAACCCTCTGAAATAAATACATCTTCATTTTTTTACTATTCAAAATCAAGCTTAAATAAATAACAACATAAATAAAATATAGCATCTTTTTTTATATTATATTTCAGCTAATTTCTATACTCATTAAATGAAGTGCAAAATCTCCATGATAAATGACCAATCTTTGTTTGTGGAAAGTTATATTGACGAGATTAATATGATCCCTTTTGTAAGTATGATCTCAATATCTTAATTATTTGGATGATTACTTAAAATTTTAGGACTTACTCTTGGGTCAGTCGGGAGATCGTCTAAATTAACATCCAGTTTTTATTTTTTGAGTAACTTAAAATATCTCAACGATTGCTTTATTTAGGTGATAATTATTCATCAAAAATTAATTTTTACTTTAAAATTTTTTTTATGACCTACAATGAGCATATATATTGGAAATAATTTGAATTTCAACAGAAAATAATAAATGTATTTTATAAAATACAATTAAAATAAATATTTTCAAACAAATACCAATATAAGATGATAAATAAAATTTATCTTTAAAATAATAACTAATTACTTGAATATTTTTCGCAAAAGCAAAAATTAATTGTTCCAATAGAAGAATTTAGAATGAAAATTGTTAGCCCAAAGGCCTTCCGAGATGGTGAATTAAGATTAATAAAATTTTTATATTAGTAATACAAAATTAATATTTATTAAATAAGAAGAAATATAATAACAGTAAAAAATGATTAATTTGATATTAAGAAACAATCAGATGTGCCGCCAAACAAATACAAGAAATTAAATAACAATTTACTTTGACATCTATCAAGTAGATTTCAACAATTAGCCAGCAGAGTCACATGATAGATTCTATAAATCAGGCTACCTGCAATATCAGACACCAGTAATCTATTTGGCAGATTTCAATTATAAGCCATAGAATAAGTCAGCTGATACTGATAATTGGACAAACCAGCAGAATGGTCAGAACAATTTCACATTAATTAAGCTTAGATTAATTTGAGTTTAATTTATTAAATAAATATAATTTTTGAAAAATACTTTTAAATGGACTAAGGCAAAAGATTCAATTTAGTAGAGATAATATTAATATAGGAGCTAGAGAACTAAAATGCATGATCAATGTATAATGGTTGGGCTTTCCGCCTAATCTACTCCTTACACTCCACAAGTGGAAATTAATACTAAAATACACCGATTTTTTACGGGTATCAATGTTGAATAAACTTAATACAATGCCTATGACTTTTTACTGGAACCAAAGCTGAAATTCTAACCTCTCATAAATAAGAGTTAAGATTGGTGACTAGCTACCTAGTCGAAAGAAAAAAGAAAAACAACTTATACACAAAAAAATTATTACAATGAGAAGCTCTAATGTATACAAATGCTTCTATTAGATTATAAAATTATTAGTCAAAAGATGACATCTAGATTACATAATATAATACCAAGATAACATCGAACCAAACGCCCCCAACATAGCATCAAGATAACAATGAATTAAACACCCCTTTAGTTCTTTGAATTTAATATATATTACCATTAAGCCTAAGACATTTTTATTTAAGCATCTACATCCTTGATAGACTAAATTTATATACAAGTTGAGATACACATAAAAAATTATCTTGCATTGGATATTTAATATAGGTTGTTGCATTAATATACAATTTATGGTCTTTACTCATTGTCTTAGGCTTTTGGGTTAATAAGTATTCATTAATTGCATATTGGGCTCAACTTAAGCTCCCTCATGGTAATTCCCCAAATAATATATTTGTCACTATCCAAACCTTATAAAATAGTTGTCATCTAAATATATATTTTTTTGTCGGGCTTGTTTGGTTGGAGGATAAATTTTGGGTAAGGAAAGAAAAAATATTTTATTTTATAGAATTGATAGGAAATATATTTATTTTAATATTGGGAGGTGTGTTGGATGTGAAATAAAGTTGGTTTTAAGGTTGGAATTTGTGTTGAATGTGAAATAAAATTGATTTTTAAGGTTGAAATTTGTGTTGGATGTGAAATAAAGTTATTAAAATTTATAATAAAAATAAAATATTATTATTTTAATTTTTAATCTATTTTTGGGGCCTTCCCAAACAAGCCCGTAGCACCCTGATTGGACTACATTCTAACCGCCCTACCTTGACTCGTACAGATAACTGAACATAAATTACGTAAAATTTTTTAGCTCCATTATTTTTTATATGAACTTTGGGAGAATCACACCCAAAAAGCTAGCTCATAGGAGTAGAGAGCCCAAAGTTTATATAAACCCCACATTAGAATTCCATACTTTCAATGTGGGACTCAAGTCCCATAACTTGTAATTGGATCGTAACAATTTTCTTCATGGAATTATAATTTAGAGGTCAAAATTATGCAGTCAAACTTTTGCATTCCCTTCTCAGGTTATATGCCTGGAAGATTATATGATTTAAAAGTCTCAAAATATGGGAACCAAAATGACCTGAAGTCTCTGAAAAATGCCTTTCATGACAAAGGAATCAAGTCCATTGCGGACATTGTCATAAACCACAGAACTGCAGAGAAGAAAGATGGGAGAGGCATATACTGCATCTTTGAAGGGGGAACAACTGATGATCGCTTGGACTGGGGACCTCACATGATCTGTAGGGACGACACAACCTACTCTGATGGCACCGGAAATCTTGACACTGGAGCAGACTTCCCTCCAGCACCTGATATCGACCACCTCAATTCCAGAGTGCAGCAAGAGCTCTCCGACTGGATGAATTGGCTCAAAACTGAGATTGGGTTTGATGGGCGGCGGCTCGACTTTGCCAAGGGCTATTCGGCTGCCATTGCCAAGACATTTATAGATCGAACTGCTCCGATAACCAGCATACAACCAGGATTTGCACCGGGGAGAGTTGGCTAACTGGGTGAATGGTGTAGGGGGATCTGCATTAGTGTTTGATTTTACTACCAAGGGTGTTTTGCAGGCAGCTGTGGAAGGAGAGCTGTGGAGGATGCGAGACCTTACAGGGGGAGCTCCAGGGTTGATTGGGTGGTTGCCAGGGAATGCTGTGACCTTTATAGATAACCATCATACTGGCTCTACTCAGCAGAGGTTGCCTTTCCCTTCTGATAAAATCATGCAGGGATATGCTTACATTCTTACTCATCCTGGTATTCCTTCCATTGTGAGTTTGACCTCTCCCTCTCTCCATTTCATTACTCGTTTTGCTCAACTTCATGTTAATTTGGGTAACCAATGAATTTAAAAGCTTAGGTTCAGGGTTGAAGACGGAGGGAACATTACGGGAACTCTCTGTAATTTAATTTTGGGGATAACTTCATACATCTAGTTGCTTGATAATTGTTGAATTTCATTTTATCCAACAAGTTTTTGTCTATTTACTCATTGAGCTCTACATCTACATTTAGTATTTACTCACATAAAGTCTAATTTCGATGATTGTGCCACTTGAATTAGCTTCCATCAGCTGCTTTCGATTTAGCGGCTATTACTTTCTCCCAAATTTGTATAAACTGTCGCTCCCTTGCGCCTGAATCCTGACACCCTTCTCACGCGACATATCCGATGTTGGAAATTTACTTTTGGGTTTTGTCTTGATCGCCAAAGTTTGTCAGGATTCCAGCAGTTCATTCACCTATTTTTCTTGTTAAAAATTCAAATATGGTCCTTCGTCACTCCTTCCCTGAGATATACTCCCACTGATGATCAAACTGTATCTCAGTTGATTGATTTAACAATAAGTTGATAAGGAAAATGGAGCTAATCGGTTGTGCATGTTGTTGAAGTTTGCACTTTAACTGTAGATAATCATGTTTGGGGCTGAGCAATTACTGAATATGGATTTGCTTTACTGCTTTGCAGTTCTATGATCATGTGTTCTACTGGGGATTGAAGGAGGAGATTAGCAGGCTTGCAGAAATAAGAGCTCGGAATGGGATTAATCCAAGAAGCTCACTGCGATAATAGCTTCAGATGGTGATCTGTATATTGCAGCTATCGATGAGAAAATCATTGCCAAGATTGGGTCAAGATATGAGGTTGGATCTCTTGTTCCTCCTGGTTTTGAAGTCACACGGCCTCTGGCAACGACTATGCGATCTGGGAGAAAATGGCAAATATGGAATTATCAGTTATGTGATACTATTCTTTTTTTTTTGGGATAAATATTGTTCAGATCCCTCAGATTTGGGGTAATATGAAATACGTTGTAACGGTCCCTGTGTGCATGAGATTTCACACCTCAGGAGATCGTCTTGAGAATTTAGCAGTTACAGAAGAAAGTAGAAGAAAATGGATAGAGCAAACTTATATGGCGAATTTCTAATGGAGAATATCATTATCAGACTTCTATGATCACAGAATACAAAAGCTTTTCTTTTATGGTACAGAAGTTTTGATCCGGTTTCCTTTATACTTTAAAGACACCAACCGTAACAGCCTAAAGAATAAATCTGAGGAGATTCAATCTGTGTTTCTCACACTTGTCTTAAATCTCGAACTACTTGTCTTGAAAGCTGGTGTATCCAAGAAGTATTTCGAAGTATCTACTAAAAGAGATCTCTCAATGCTTTTTGCAATTAGATGATGCCTCGAGATAAGCCAGTTGCATTGCTCTTGACTTCAACTTCAACTCGCCATTTGTAGTATACAATCATTTGATCACTAGCATTTAGTTCTAGTAAGTAGATCCCACAAAAGCACGTGACATTCATCTGTCCACTATCAACCAACACTTGAACCATTGTTGACTAAAAAGTTAGAGGAATGACTCAGTTTCTCGACTTCTGATGTTATCCTGAGTCTCCTCTATTTCAGGCTATTGGAACAACTTAGATTTACCTATCGCTAATTTCTTGCCCCACACTTTCTCTCGGAGAGCTCTTCTCTTTCTTCCCTTTATTGTAATTTTGTAACTACATTTGGTAATTATGCTGGCTAACTTTTTTCATACTGAAACTATTTTATCTTTCATCCAAAAAAAAAAAAAATTTATCTACCTTTGGGCATCTGTGGTTGTTTTGCGTAGGTTATTCCTTGATTTAATTCTTCCTTTCTCTAGCTGGATACATTGCTGTGAACCACAATCACCTTCACATCAGATGACTGCCATCTATTGCTTGAACTTCTGTCAATAATTATTTATCTTAAATCAATTATGAATATAAATTGATTGATATTTGAATTAATAAACAACAATAACAACAACCAAACTTTAATCCCACTAGATGGAGTCGGCTATATAAATCCTTTGTTTCCACTGCGCTCTATCAGTTACCAAATTCTTATCTAAGTCTAAGTAACTAAGATTACTCTTTACAGTTTTTTGCCATGTCTTTTTTGGTCTCCCTCTTCCTCTTTGTACATAGGCAAAATCTAATAATTTAATTTTTCTAACTGGAGCTTCAATCGGCCTACGATTTAGATATCCAAACCATCTAAGCCGATTTTCTCTAAATTTATCCTCAATTTTGGTGCAATACCAATTTTCTTTTGAATATACTCATTTCTCATTCTATCCTTTCGTGTATATCACACATCCACCTTAACATCCTCATTTCTACAATATTTATTTTATTTATATATTTTCTCTTTGCAGGCTAACATTCAGCACCATATATCATTGCTAGTCTTACTACAATTTTATAAAATTTAATCTTAATTCTGGATGAAATTTTTCTATCGCACCACACCAAAAGTATTTCTTCATTTTAATATTATAAAAAATTATAAATAATTATTTTACATTTAAATT
>JAEMOT010000712.1:0-40481 GCA_019297695.1 Apostasia ramifera
ATGAAAAGGAATTTATAGCAATTTTAAAAACTGTCAAGTATTTTAAATTTTGGTTATTACCTATTAAGTTCCATATAATCACAGATAATAAAGGCTTATATCATTATATTAAAAATAAAAAACATGATAACAATAGTCGACGAATACGATGGTTATTAAAATTAGATGAATATAGCTATGATATCTCATTCAATCCTGGTTTTACTAACATTCTTGCTGATTTTCTTTCCAGAGAAAATCTATAATTCTTATTTGCAGGATTTCTTATTTGCAGGACTATGGCAAATCTATGGAAAGATAAAAACTTGGTTTCATATATTGCATCTCAGAAATATACATCTTCCCCAAGAATATATAAGCGAGATATCATATTCCGAGAAGGAAAAATAAATATAGACTTCTTAGATAAATATAATCAGCAAACTATATCAACAATGGTAGCAACTACTACTACTACTAATAATAATAATAAAAAACAATCACTTTAATAATAATACTACTACTACTAGTAGTAGTAGATAATTTCTTAAATTAATCTAATATCAAGCAAGTCTTATGCTGGCTCAAAATTGGATCAATCAAAATCTTGCGCCACAAAAATGAATCGTCAGACAATTCTTTTGGATCAAATCGATCTTGATTTAATCCAAAAACAGACTTAACGTTCGATCCAACATACTTCCCTGATTGATGGTTTGGTGAAAATCTCTCAAAACACTTTTGTAGCCCTGCTGTTTTAATACAAACCTTAAGAAAGAAAATGTAGGGAAATATTCATAGGGTTCTAACTAGACAACCCTAACATGATAGACACCCAAGTTGAGAGCTGCGTATAAAAGTTGTTAACAGAACACAAGGCAGGTTGAAAAGTGTAACTCACTCACTTAACGTCCTCCAGAAGTATTAATGGCTTCTATAAGGGAATTATATAAGCAGAAGTGCTTAAACTGCTTAGACTTGCTGGACCTTCCAATAGAGTTCCTCTTCATTACAACATTTTTCACGCTTTCTGTACAAAAGTATTTAGAGCAGAAGCGTCAAGAGCAGGGAATTCGTTGACGGCAGCGAGCACAGCAATACCCAGTTTCACCGCATCATCATGAGTTTGCGCCTATAACAATTTAACTTTAAAAGTAAAATACTAAAAAGTAAATAGAAATTGCAACACTTAATTTTTTCTTTAAAAAAATAATTAAATACGTACCTCAATGTTGAGGGGAAGAACTGGGTCATGGAGTGAAAGTCGTAGAAGGAACCACCCACCATAACCAGAAACCCTGACCTAGAAAGGGCAAAAAGACAAGTATTTAGGTTCCATTTGGTAAACTGAAATTTTAGACATGACTAAAAATTTATTTAATTTAAAAAATTTTTAATATTATTTTGCATCTCAACGTATACAAATTCTAATATTAAACAATCACTTTATTTCACATCCAACACAATTTTAATATAACTCACTCACTTTAATTCACATTATATGTCTTTTTTAAAAAAAACAACACAAATTTTTTCAAATCATTCTTTTTTTTCCTCCAACCAAACTAAGCATAGTGTTGTGGTGGAGGCATCTCAATATATACCATATGAAAGAAAATGTATGCACAATTTCAGGAAATAAAATGAATATACGATACTTAAAAACTTTCATCTAGGGTTTAGCTTGCTTCAAGCCATGTAATTATTGAATAGAAAAAGCTTTGCAGCTTCAAAAAATGACTAATGCATAGCCCAAAAGTGGATTTGTGCTTAGTCCATTGGATTATCCGATGTTTCAAAACTTTTATAAAGTCCAAATCCACTTTTGAGCTCCGTATGCGGGGTCTCTTAAATCCCTTGAGTTGGGCTTGACCACCCCTTAGTTGGATTGGCGATCTATTGCCTGGATTGCTGCATCATGGCTTGATCTTATCAGACACGATCTCTTGATCACAGAGAACAGCTAAAGATGGCTAGAACTCCATCAAGAATTTTGAGAAGTTCTCTGGAGAGCTTATACAAGATTTCTTAAGTCTTCAACTAGTTTCAATATCACTTTTATGAACGACAATAAAGGGACTGATGCAGGATAAAGATGATCGAAGCACTTGCAATGATGTAAGTGTGCCTTTGCAATTATAAGGCATCTAACATGGAGTTGATGTTGAGAAACCCTATTTAATAGTGATCAAAGCATCATTCATTTGTTGAGAATTTTAATGCAAAATTTAGGGAGAGAAGAATATATATAATTGATTTCATCAATTTAGAAAAAAAATTATGATAAAATTTCAATGGAAGTACTTTAGAAAAGACGAGTTTTGCAATACTGATATTAAGTTATTAAAGACATGTACGAGAGCATTTGAGTAAGAAATTTCTATTAAAGTAAAATTATATCGAGGCCCAACTTAAGTCTATATCTCTTTGCATTGATAATAGAAGTCCTGATTAGAACATTCAAAAAAGGTGCCTTAATACATGTTTTTTTACAAATAATATTCTTCTTTTTGATAAGACTAGGCATGTAGCCAAGACGAAACTCGAGTTATAAAGAAATGCTTTAGAATCTAATGGTGTTCACCTTATTAGACCTAAGACTATATATAGAGAGTGCAAGCTTAATCAAGTACAAGTACTTGTATTGAGAATATGATAATTAGAGATCAAGTTATAAGAAAAAATGAGCGAATTATATATCTCAAATTAATCATATAAAATGGCAGTGCATAGAAGATATTATAGGATTCAAGCTGGATGGATTAAGTGAAAAAATACATCTGATATATGTGATAAAATTCCACTAAGGGGATATTGTCTGTTTTGATTTTAGGGAATTGCTAGACTTAAGGATTTCCAAAAAAGTTACCTATCTTGGGACTACTCCAGGTCGAGTATACATAACTGTGAAGTTTTTTATCATTAGCTTTACGGTTTTGCACCAAATGACGCCTTTAAGGTTGGGATTAGGTTATTTATTTATACAATTCCGAAACTCCCCTCCCGATGTGGAATGATTCATTCTCGTATCCCTCTTACCATTCACCAAGCCTAGAAGTCTGCTAGTAACCACTTTTTGCACCAGTGATTCCATTCACTCGGGACATCCCGCCCTCTTCAGGCGAGTCCCAAGGGTCGTCACAGGCCCATTAGATTTTGCTTAGTTTGTCCTTCAACCACATTGTACTGTGGGAGGTCAACTTTGATAGCATATCGTAATATATCTGGGAGATCATTCATTCAAAAACTACATGCTTAAATGCGTAGTTTCAGTTTTATCCCAAAAAAAGCCTCTAACATTTGAGATTACACAATTTACTAATATAGCTTGGAACTCCTCACTCTTTCCAATATGGAATGATTCATTCTTGTCCCCCTCTCACCATTTATCAAGCCTAGAAGCTTGCTAAAAGCCCCAATGATTCCCTTTCATTTGGGACATCATCTGGCGATCATTCACAGCTCTTTTCAACCATGGGTCGTCACACTTCGATCTACAAGTGAAAGGTCTCAGCAGAATGAAAGAATGACATTAAAAATAGGTTAAGTTAAAGTGAAATGGGAGAGCAGATGAACCAACAGTCATGATAAGTCAATTGACATAAAAATTATCTATGAAAAGTATGTATGAGCCGCTTAACTGTGGTTGGTGAATGATAGGAGCAAGAGCAAGTAGGCAGGAGAAAGAGCAGGCCGTGCTGATTTATATCTTCTCTGTTGTAAGCAAAAGAACTAACCATCCAGTATTCATATCGAAATCCGAACTCAAAAATTAACTTCAAAAAACAAAAAATAATGCAGCAATTAGAATAAGTAATGCAGTACATACACCCTCATAGTTTTTTGTTGCCTTCTGCAGACTAGGGTCGGAGGTAATTCTATTCTCCAAGTGTTTCAAAACAGCCTCACCATACTCCCGGAAAGATCTGGATACAGCACAAGTATAAACCACCATATTGTGCGATGAGTTTGCTAACACTTGATGCTGTTTTCATTCATCTTGAAAAATCAACAGAAGCTACAAGAAATATGAACTATAAAGACATTTTCAGCATTCAGATGATAAAGCAACCGACAGTCTAATAACATTTATATCTCAATGAAAAGGCTTCTCAAATGGAAAAATAACCCCCCAAAAGCATCTGAAAGTAAAGCAAAAGAAGTCATATTGAGCACAAAAATTTATCAGTAAAAGCCCCTCTTTTATTGATTAATAAAGTAATATCACTTTCACTTTTTATGGATTTGTACAAGGTTATCAAAAATAATGATATTTTAAACAGACATTTTTACATAATTTAGGAAATTTAATTATAATTTCTTCATGCAAAAAATCAATAATAATTGTTTTAAAATACAGACATCAACTCAGGTTGACATAACCAGCCTACTCGCCGTGTGGCCCGAGCAACACATCATTATGCTTTGAGAGAGGACTCTATAATAAAAGCACATATGCTCTAAAAAGCAACTCTTCAACCTGAGGACCATACTTAACAACATCTGGTTTCCATTATTGTCGGGTCTAGGGAGGATAAATGTATGTAGTTGTTTCTCGAGTCCAAGATCATGAATATTAAATCAAAATGAGGCTATATAAGCATTACGCCAAGATTGGAGAAACCTAATGAGCACAAACTAATAGCAAGATTTGAGCCACAATAGTAGGAACCAACACCTTTAGGAGCTAGTATGATATGGTCTACAATTTTATCAAGGAAACCAGTAGGTCAACATGGCTTCTGACTACCTATGATATTAGCAGCCTAACCATAAACACAAATTATATTGCATACACTATTTACATTTTAACGAAGTTGGGCATCTTCATCTATTAACAATAGAAAAAGGAAGTGCAGGAATATGCCTTAAAGTGCTTGCAGTTCTTTAGGAAGATGTTGTACATCCTGATGTGCACATAAAATGCACAACTCACTCCGTTAAGTAGTGGGTCTTGGTTAAATAATTGAAGAGTACCCCATCTCTTTGCAATTTACAGTTAAAAGCATCAAACAATTATAAGCCCTAAGCTTTGTGATTTACAATGTTGGTAACAAGAACATTTGAAAGACTACAATAACAGCAACCAATTTGCAATCAGCTACATGGATCTCCTCCATTCAACTGTCTAAACCAAGACCCCATGAGAGCAAGCGATTCAGTTACTCTATCCCACATCATTTTGGGTAATACCCCTTCCTCTCTTTTGACATTCTGACTTGGATGTGTTGGATCCCTCACATTTACATACAAGGGCCTGTAATGATTAATGATAGACATGGCCAAACCACTCTTAGCTTATCCACGAAAAAGTTGAAGACTATTGCTAATTTATTAGCAGGTATATTTTATTAAATTTTCCACATCAGAAGATTCAGGTAAACAGACAAAATATTCACAAAAGAACATAGATAACCATGGCTTTTTGAACAATTACATAGTCAAACTTTAATTGGATACAACAAATAGAAGAGAAAAAATGTGATATATTCAATCATATCAGAGGACAATCATCTAGCAGAATGAGCAAGGGCTACTATATTAGAAGTAAGTGAATTGAATTATATATCAAATTCTAGCATACCCTCCCTTAAGATCTGCATGGTTCTGGTCTATCTTCAGTCTCAGTTCCACAGCTACTGGAGATTCCTCTAGGCCCGCAATTAAATCAGACAGAACTTTGCTACCACGACCAAAACCTAAAACTCCAGCAGAGGCAAGTTTGTTTAATATTTTAACCTGCAGGGAACACCAATACACTAACATGAGATTTGAGGAGAAAAATTAAGCATTATGATCAACAAAGAAGACGAAGAAGAAAATGAAAAGGTTGTTCACAAATGTCAAAATCAATCAACAACAATTCTTGGAATACAAATAGACATCCTTGAGTTAACTGCTTTGTCTAATAGGAAGCCAGGTGAAATAGATTGATTATAAAGAGGGTAATTGGAGTAAAATGGAAAGGAGGTGGAAATTGGTTTACAATGACACAGTTGGCCTCTGAAAATAAACAGTTAAATTTGGCTTGCTAATTTATAACAAGTATCAACCGCAAACAAATTATCAGCTATTGCATTGTATTGTATTTGTTCCCACCATGAGGTATGCCCCATCATCAAGCCAATGATTCTCCTTTAAGGCTCCATGACCGCTTGTCTCAATTGCTAAGTGTGTTTCTTCACCGACAGAATTCTGCAATTGACTATGTAAGGTGGTTTAAAATTAAAACAACAACAGTGCATCAACATTTATCAGGGAAAGAAAAAATTGTAAACTAAAATATCACATCAATTGCCATCTCCAAATATCTTAGCCTAGTTAAAATTATCCTTATTAACTTTCACCAGGCCTGTCATATCATACACATAATTTCAAAATTAAAATTTAACTATATTTCACATCACACACATTTCAAAATTAAAAAATTAACTTTATTTCATACCCTACACACATACAAAAATAATAACTTATATCACATCCCTTACACAAACTAATAAAATAACTAACTTTATTTTACATCAATGCCTTTGTTTGCAATATTAAAGTTAAACTTGGTTAATGATATCTTTTTAATTGAATGATGTGATATAAGTTAATTATTATTTTAATATGCGTATAGAATGTGAAATAAAGCTAATTTTATTTAAAAATATATGTATGATATAAAATATAATTAAATTTTAATATTAAAATTTGTGTATGATGTGACATACTGGGTTAAAATTAACAAAGTTAATTTTAATCAGGCTAAATATTTAAACAGGTAGCTTAAGCAGTAAGTCTATATTAACAATATAGACGTAGAACAGAAAAGAAAGAAAGGGAGGAGGAAGAAGAGAGACTAAATTTAAAGGAAAAGGTATTCCATTCATTTATCAAAGGATCAATTTAAGATAATATGACTATATATAGTTCTTGCCCAAACATGTAAAGGAAGCACATCCAATCTTAGATGATAATAGGTAATAATTAAAATGAAACAACATGCTTGCTTAAATAATAAAATGCTTAGAAGGATAACAATAAAAAAAAAAGCTCAAAAGGACAATAATAAAATAGAATAATTTCCCTCTATTAATATTCTAAATCTAGAAAAGAAACTATCAACCCTTCTTAATAATCAAATAATCCTTTTTTTTTGTCTTCAATGGATGCATTATTCTACTTGGTTGAAAAGAACTTCACTCTAATGATCAGCCATGCATATAAACTACAGCTAGGAGAAATGCTAATTTGCGATTTAACCTGAATCATGTCAATCCACTCAATGTATTGTGGTATTTGAGAAATTTTCAATGCAAGAGATCCTGCAAGAACGAGACTAGACAGAACAAAAACGTGCCCTGGTTAGGTAATATCTTACTCGTTAAAACTAAGAATAATATATAGGCGATCAGATAATTCAAATTAATTTACAGGGACCCAATTTCTTAAATGATAGGAGTTGAATGAATGGTTTAATGTAAGACAGTGAAACCTTCATCAACATTTATTCCATGTTTTCAACTTTATCCTTTTCAGGCATTTTGTCAATCTCAACCAAAACCTTCTTGCTTATTTTCATTGCCCAAAAGAAACAATGGATTTAAATAGAAAATAAAAGAATCACTTGTAAAAATAAACATTTTCATGGATGGGGTCGAAGAGTTTCCTCAAATTAACATCATCTTTGACGATAGATTTATTTATTTATTTTTGATGATAGGTTTATTAATATCATAGAGTTATAGGAAAATTTCAATCTCATTCGATTAGCTTAGAAAAAGTAGCAATAACCACAGGCATATCAACTTTATTTTCACTTTTATAGCATTTCTTTCCAAAATGTTCGAGCTGATGCACATTAAACTTCATCTTGTTTCAGCCAAGGAAAAAAATTGATGTTTCTTGTTTACAGGTTTATAAGGAACAGTTTGATATGAAATATCTTGACAATAGTAACGCACCAAAGATTCATAATAATATGCATAAAAAATTGATTGCAAAATTAACAAACATGATCATAATACAATGAATAAGGGAATTCTGGTTAGATGTCAAAATGTTTCAAACTATTAATTTTCTATGACTATCATTTCTTTTGATTATTATTTTTTTAATAAATACATAAACTATTATGTTCTTTTTTCTAATGTTTCAAACCCTGTGCTCTTGCGTCCCGCTTGTTCCTGTAACGACGCAGGAGACCGAGCATGGAGCACTAAGTTCTCCAAAAATTACATACCGGTCTCTAAATTTCTTGGCTCAGGTGCAAATTCCAGCAAGCCTCTAATGTAGTTAAATCGAATAATCTAGATCATTCTGCTAGTTTGCGATTTGCTCAAACTTGTTTCACATGTGTGACCTGTCATTATTGAGTGTAAATTTAATTATTGTTGGCTAAGCATTGTGAGAACCTGTATTCCTATTTTTCATTTCTGATTTGTTGAAAATCGAATTGAGCCCTAATATGAGTTGGTAATTTTTCAATTACCTTCGATCCAATTCATTTAAAAATTTGAAAGAATCAATTTTTACAAGTTTAGTTAATTTCTTAGTCTTTACAAAATTGAATCCTAGAATTTTCGTATTAATTGTGACCATTCTGTTATATAAAATTTGCTAATCTCTGAAACCGTATCATCATCCATCTGTCTCGCATTAGAAATCCTCCAGCGAGTCATGCTCGATGTTGATGGCAGAGTCGATACCAAAGATTCTTTGCATCAAATAGTTGTGTTTAAGGGTAATACTGAGTCGAGTTTGAGTAGGTTTGATTCGAATCAGCTAAAATTTATTCAATTTCGAATCAATTTTCGAGTTGAATCAAGCTTAGTTTTAATATTATTTTTTATTTAGATATTCATTTTTGCATATAAAATATATTATATGTAGTTTCTTATATAGCATATTCATGTATATAAAATATTAATATACATATAAAAACTCTGCATACATATCATTAAACAAATATTGAGTTGATTATGAATTAAATCAATTTTACGTCGAGTGAGTTGACTTCAAGTAAAAAGAAAATTAAGTTGAGTTTGTACCTTGTAAAATTCAAGAACATTTTGGACGATTTTTGACTTTCAGGTATTTTGTTCACCCTTTTACTGAGGATGTTAGCTAAAAATATGGCTAAGTCTAGAATTGAGTAGCCTTTCTAAGAAACATTATATAATAAAATATTTCTCAGTAATTGTGTTCCTATAATAGTAGAATCTAAATGTGGCCATTTATAAATTTTGCCATTTTTCTAGTAGGATATTTCGCACAAAAACCTTAGGATTTCAAAATTTTGTACAAAAATACTAGAATCTAGCATTTTGGTCCAGGATGTGAAATAAAGTTGATATTTTCATTAAAAATTATTGAGTATGTGAAATAAAATAATATTTTTTTTATATTAAAATTTGTGTAGAATGATTAACAAAATTATTTATTATTGCTTTTTAAACTAGTACTATTTTGATCTTAATTTTGCTTCTTGCACCAAACAGGGCCATAAAGTTTAAGATATGCTATTGCCGCTCTTTATGCATTTCAAACATCAAGGATTTTATTCCCAAATTATGATTGATTGTTTTTGATGTGTACAAAAGAGTATGTTATGTGATGAAATGAAACTTTGGGTAACACATAAATCAACTGCACACATCTATGTATATTAGTTCACAGTTTCTTATTTCAAGTATGCAATGAAGCCTAGCCAAGTAATCTGTGGTTTTATACCCTAATATGTTATATGAGCACTGTAACTCATAATGCAGATAGATCTCTTGGTGTTGAAGGCCCATAATGGGATTATTATATAGGAACAAAATCTTAGGATTTTTGTATTCATTCCTCTTTGACGAGATCAGAAACCTTTAGTCAATAGGTTATATGTTTTGCCCATCTATGTATATTTGATGGGGTACTATATGTATTGCATTTTATATACTTATGGCATATTGATTAACTTATTTGTATGTGTGGAAATTTATTTCCATATATTGTATAAAGTTTACTCTATGATTTGATTATTGATAAATCTTTTTTTTCCTAAAAAATGATTATTGACACATCTTGAAGATATACTTATTCTAAAATATTGACCTATAAATAAATTGTTGTCATATAACTAACAAACAAGATAAGATTTTAGATAGCAGATTCATTTACATTTGTTGCAAAGAGCCTTCTTACTGAGTAGTAAGCTCACTTTTTTACACTAAAGTTCTGTTTGGTTGGAGGAAAAAAAGATGGTTTAGAAAATTTTTGTGAAAATTTTTAGAAGAATGTGTATGATGTGAAATAAAGTAAGTTAGTTATATTAAAAATTGTGTTGAATGTGAAATAAAGTGATTGTTTAATGTTAGAATTTGTGTAGGATGAGATATAAAATAATTTTTAAAGATTTTTTTAAAATAAATTTAAGATTTTGATCATGGCTAAAATAAGCCATTTTTTTTTATCCAGTTACTAAACAGAGCCTAAAAGTTTCAAAGTGAGAGCTATGCTTGGGGTCTGGAGCTTTGCTATCTTTTGGCAGCCTTATGTAGTTGGAACATTTTCGACATGTATATAGAAATCATATGCATAAGTTGTGGATGTATGTGAAAAAGTATATATATATGAGCTTTTAGTTTGATACAATTATAATGTGTATATCCAGAGATATGATATTTATATATGTTTGGTGGTGAAATATATATAAAGTATTGGATTTTCAGTTTGCTCTGCATTGTCATTAATTAATGTATAAGTGTGCTTCAGTGGTTATTTTGATTTATTTCAATTGATCATGGCACAAGGTTCATGTGTTGGGTCTTGGGGGTTGTAACATAAGTCAATTGACAACTCCATCGTTGAACACATCAACCAAAATACAAACTCAACACTTAAATTAACTAACTCTCGTTATGTAATAATCAAAAATCAAGAGCTAGGCATCTTTAGCAACACATTTATGGACTCAAGAATACAGCTAAAACAATCTTCCTAAAGCACTCAAAACATCAAAATCTGCAATTTTAGGCATCCCTTGTGATTTTCTTCCATTCGTGATGTAGTCAGTCTACTTTGGTAGAAAGAATGGTAAAGTGGTTTTAATGATAGAGTGCTTAGTGAGCTACCATCATAATATGCAAGGCACACTGCTCCTTTGTGAAGCTTACGGTAAATCCAATAAGAGACTTCAACCATTTGGCCTACCATGTAGCTTAGGTTTTCTAGAAGTTCAAATAAACTTGTCCGTAGAACATGGAGAAATACAAAATCACTTAGCACGATGATTACACAAAATTGAAATAACTGCTTCCAAGTCTTAGTAAGAAGGAATTTACTTCACTCCTATTGTAAGATACAAACTTCACATCAAGTAATAGTAATAATCACTTCTAAAAATAGCCAATATTTGCATTAGAGAGAATTGTCTTAATACAGACTAATTACTTAGACACGCATCAAGTATCAAGAAAGGAAATATCTTGGTGACAAGGACAGTTAGAGCATCTTTAGGTACAATTCTAAATAAGAAGTATGAAAAATATCACGGGAGACAAGGAACAATGCCATGCGGAACAAGAAGGCACACAGTCAACTTCTCTTCTTAAACAGAAATGCAGCACTTCATAGAAGTTCAAAGGGAGAGAAGGAAAAAATATTACAAAAAAATTACCAGAGGCAAGTATAAATCAGCAATTAATAAAAACACTCACCAAGCGAATTGCTTCATCGATCACATTTTTGTATCCTCTTTTGAAACGGTGATGCTTTCCTCCTTCAGGACACAAAATATTAAGCCTCGAACTAGAGAAAAGAAAAGAGATGAAAAAATTACCAAGTTTGTTCTCAATAAATGTTGTCAATCCATCTGAAGTAACACTATCTGTCACGATAGTTGTTCCAGGATGCTACATGCAAGGGGAAAAAGCAACTTCATGAAATAATGTTGCTGCAAAAGAAACACTACCATGTCCACATAATCCTATACAAGAGCCAGCGAAAGCTTACTTCCTCAAGGACAATAGCAGAAATTAAAGCTATTAATCGATTGCGATTGAACTCATGACCATTCGAATCAACAGCAGCTGATCTGAGAAAGAATTACAGCATAAATAACAATGCAAATTCTGGAAAAAAATCTCAATATATACATTTTTTTTTTGGTGGGGGGGGGGGGGGGGAGAAAAGTTGGCACCTGTCCACATCAGTGTCAAAAATGATGCCCATATCAGCCTTATTGTCAAGAACGGCCTGAATTATTGCTCTCATAGCCATTTTGTCTTCAGGATTTGGAATGTGGTTAGGGAAGAGACCTGATATTTAACATAACCTGCATAAATGATCACTCTAGTCCAAACATGTAGTATGTGAGTGGCTTTGTGCATAATGTATGCCTCTAAATGTAATGATTTAAACTCTAATGATAGGTGATGTGGACTTGGAAACGGATGTCCGTAGGCATCAGAAAAAGCAGACTAAAAGAGATGGGAAGACCTTGCTGGAGCTAGAGAGTTGTTCTAGGTAATTTTTTTCATTTAATTTACAAAATCCAAAGAGTCCGACTTTTAGTGAGGTTTTCAATACATTTGAATCCATAAAAGATTGACTACTACGGATCTACATCAACCCCTAGGTTTGAGCTTTCACATCTTCTTCAGTCACTAAACCATATGATATATTCCAATCATTTACCTCAACTAGCAGAAAGGTATGTCCAATACAAATGTATCCGCGTTCAACAATAATTAAAGTATTTTAGATCTTAAATACCACGTAAGGTGTTTTGGATGTTACATTACAAAAAAATATTAACTCGAGATGATTCTCTCCGAATAAAACTTATGGCACCCTTGACCAATCTTGCATTTCAAAGATGAGAACACATTATCATGATAAATTAAATTCTAGCCTAGGAGGGATAGGCGTTATCTATGATTTTCGGGTATGCTTTATATTATGAAAAGACTTGCAGTAGCTATTTGGGATATGACATTTGTGAAATATAATGAGTTTTTATAAATGTCCTAGGGCATGAATTTGCTCAAAAATTAGTTCTTTCAATCATTTTTAGTCTCCTTTAAGCTTCCAGCATTTCTTTGGTTTTCAATTGCCTTCAATCAATTCCTTGCTCATTGAAGTTCTCATTTCAATTCCAATAATCATAGATTGTACTGTTGCTTTCAACCATATAAAAAAATCAAAATGAAGGATTTAATCCTTATTGCCTGTACTTTTACAGCATTTATTGCCATTAAATGATTCCTTTCAAGCCTAAATCTACACTGGCAAATGCTTCCATAATCAATTTTCATTTCGAAGAAGGATAGTGTTTCCCCCTCTAGTTTTTCCTATCACAAAGTTTTCTTCCATATTGGTCTGATATTTCAGCTTCATTCCCTTGCTGCCTTATTTTTTACAAAGGCCTGATTTTCGCCTTGAAGTTATACCAATGACTTGAAATTATACCACAGTATCTTATGTTACCGACCTTTGTTTAGAGAAGTTAGAGTTAGGACATGCTCTCCAATTCGATTTTTGTTATTTGGTGTACCTTGGGGGAAAGCTCTCAGTTCTCCCAGTTAAGAGTAGTCAACAAGCCTATTTATTATCAACATACTACTACTAGTTGTACTTTTTTTAAAGTGCTTAAAGGCAGTTTATTTAAGCTGAGACATCTGACTGTATTTTGATTTTGCAATGATTTCCACATTAATTAATCACACAATCTATCTTTAACTAGCCAGTCTACATAATCAGATAATTTATGAATTTAAGTAACAATTACTCCAATTTTATGAATCATTATGAGCAAGCACCACTTTGTACAATGCAATTCCGATATTTAAACTATGAAACAACATTAAAAAATCACTCAATTCTTAGTAATGAATGATACAACAACAAAAAAACCTTAATAGCACATTAGTTGGAGTAGGTTATATGGATTTCTCTTCTTCATTAAACTCTAATCACAGATAGGGCAACAATAATTTTTGATCCCTTGTTTTGTAGGTATTTGTGATTTCGTCCCACAGTTTTCCAAATTCACCACTTTTGTCACTATATTTTAACTAAACAAGGCAATTGATCCTTGTAAAATACATAATTGTAAGTGGGGCAGTAAAATACAAAGCTACCCTTTTACATTAAATAGAGAAAAGAGCACTTTGGTCCTTGTGTTCATGGGGTGCCTGCATATTTGATCTACCAGTTATTAAACTTGCCACTTTGGTACTCACAATTTGACAAAAATATAGTATTTTGGTCCATCTATGGTTTCTCTTAGGCTTTTCCAACTCGCCAACAAAAGTGTTTAAACGAAGATCGTCACTTCCTTGCTTGACTGTTGTCATTTAAGATTTTTTAATTCCCACATCTTCTTGACTACTAGACCAAAATGTTTTATTTTGTTTGGGTTACTATAAAAAATCCTATGACCAAGTTGCAAATAATCTCAGAATATAGGAACCAAAGTGCCTTTTCTCCATGGACAATTCAACATTTTAAGTTAACAATGGCAAAAATGTTCTTATACTCTTTTTCGCAAAATATACTAGCACGGAGAATGCATGTATGTAGATTTTACCATTTGGATCCAAGAATTGACTGCCAGTTGTAACTGCACCAAGGGGTTCTAGAACTCTTGCCTATTATTTTAGAATACAAGTTAGAGTACCAGACTAAAGGATGACAAAGTTGAAAAGATAAATGGCACGAGTACGCCTTAATCTACTCACATGTTTAAGAAAAATAAAAGTATTTGATGATATGTCAAAGCATACAAACAACTTAAAACTTAGCAATATTAACTTCTAGCAAAAAGGATATTAAAAGCAGAGGTAGTGCATAGAAACATTACAGTGATTTCACGTGGGAACATATGTCCCTTCCATAAGCCTAAAGAGGGTAGTTGATACCTTGATACCATTGAAGTGAGCGAGATAAAATTAAAATAATGCGCTTCAGAAACTTTAAGCAGAGTACAGTTCATGTTAAAATTGATCCTAATTAATTGAGAAATGGAATGGAAAGACCAAATATACTGAAATTACAATATTTTGTTTGTTAGTGGTACAAGACTCTTCATTCATTTATAGATGGGTAACAACTGCAGAATAAGCCATTCAAAACATCAAAATTAGGCAGATGAGTGAAATAGATTACAGCCTACGTCATATCTTCAGCACGAGGGTCTCCCACTGGAAAGAAAACATAATAGATAAAACACAATTAGCCAGGTTTTTCGAGCCATTTCTAAGGCACAATTTTTAAAACACACTAATTTTCTTTGCAAAAGCAAGAAAATATGAGTAATCCACCTTACAAGCATCATCTGTGGTTACCATTGTTTTTTCTTTTTCAGTTGTAAATACATCACCCTGCTATAATTCCATCCTATCATCAGTAGGCTGTAAAGAACCACAATTTTCAAGAACTCATAATCTAAACCCATTGGACTACATGGTCTGACAAGGATACATAAACCCATTGGACTACATGGTCTGACAAGGATACAAAATCAATACCAAAGACAAATCAGGGGATGATTCTGATAATCTTGTGCTTGCCAAAAGCATTAACGCATCCCAAATTGGCTGAAAACAACTATTACCATTAAAGGGACAAGAAGTGTAGAATCAAAACCACCAAAACTTCAGGTATACGAATGATTAACATATATGAATAACTTTGAATCTTGATCAGATATAATGTTCTTTAAAACGTAATAGTATATCAGTAGGAAAAGAAGAATTGTGACTAGTACCTGGCAAAAGGAACATTAATCATCCTCACATGCATAGAGAACAGAAAAATTTGACGAGCAATGAAACCATATCTCAGTAGAATGTGGATTTTATACAAGAGAACTACGTAATATTACCGCAAAAAATCCACCTGCACCATTCCCTGCATCAACAACAATGTGGAGTCCATCCAATGGTTTCTCTGCAAAATAATAACCACCACAGACTGAAAATAAATTGTTGCTAAAAACCACTAACCATTATGCATTGTAGTTAACACATCAGATAAACAGATGTAAAGAATAGTCGCCTCCATAATGCTTCAAAATCCATTCTTAAATAGAAATTTCAAGTGCAAAGATGATTGAAGTTTAAACATTAAGTAAAAAATTATTATTTTAACCCTGTGGCTATAAGATGCACATATTCATAAGATACCTTTATTTCCAGCAGCTTTCCGTACAGCGTTGATTAAATCAGAAGTATATACAGTCATGTAATCAACCTGTTTGATGGGCAAAAGAATATCTCTATCAGAAACCATGAGCTGATGTAAGAACTTCACATATATGTCTGCTGCTCGCTCCAAAATGTCTTTAATGTCTGCTTTGCCAAGTCCACCGGTATTCGTAAAAAATTTGAATCCATTGCGATTATAGGGAAGATGGCTAGCTGTATAGAAAGATTTCTTTGAATAAGCTACTGAAATGAATAACAGAAAGTATTCCATACAGAATATTTTTATTCCAATGTTTGAAGGCAATTTTAGTGCAAAGTCCACAATACATGTAATGTTCCATGCAGCAAGGCCACTGTCACACGTTACAGAAAACTATATGGCAATTAAAGATCAATAAATTTTCTAATGCCCATTTAAGCTGGAGGTATGACTTGAAATATACAAAATTATCAGTTTATCTTCAATGAAAAGAAGGACAAAGTTGGAAAGGATGCAAAAAAATTAAAATTAAAAATTCTTTAAAAAAAAGAAAAACAGCTGATCACAAAATAACAAATTTATATTTCTACGAGCATATAAGCTAAGTATTGAAATACTAGATAAGATGCACTAGTTTCCAAGAAGTTCAAATTGAAAATTTCTAGAGTGCAGACTCCTGAATGATTTGTGTAGACGTGATGTTGCAGACCTAACAATTAAAATCATTTAACATTGTACAAACTGTTAAGGTAGATGATGTGGATGGAATATTATAAGTTAATCAACCCCTGAGAAACTATAAGCATCTAGTTGTTATTTAACATGCATGTTTTTTAGAGAGGACAAGCCGTTATCAATAGCAAACATGAGAAGAGGATATTCCTTCCAGCTATATGCACTTTTAAGTTACTATAACTAAATTAACTGGACTAGGCGAACAAACAGATAGAGTAAAGAACCAAAACACAATTCTTTCTATTTCATTTTCCAGCATTGTTCACCATTTATCCCTCTTGAGTAAACGCCTAAACAAAACTGTTCAAAAAAGCCTATAGTTTAAAGGGAAAAAAAATGTGCCGTGCAAGATAGTGATATTACCCTGGACATGATGCAAGAGCTTAAATCAGGGACTAGATTATTAGATAAGGAAATGCATTGAATGACATAGTTAAAAGTTTTAAAAACATTCCCAGATTGACTTTTGAATTAACGTTGCATGTCCAATGATATAAGTAGATAATTATTCTTTTTACATTGAGTTCTGATTTCCACAATTCAAAATATATAATATTTATAAAACTTTTTGGTACCTGTTACCATTATGGAACCATCAACAGGGCAAAGAAAATCTTCGTTATCTGTTATGGTGCTGTAAAACATTGCTGGAGTAGATGACAATCTGAAAACAATTAGCAGACCATTCAACATCTCAGGAAAACCACCTTTGTAGCATGCTTATAATGTAAACGGAGCAACAAAACTATGCTGGGACTTGAATTATGCAGGCATGCAACTATAGGATACTCCAACGGCCTGTTTCATAATTTGCCCAGAAAGTTCATGTGACCAATTTCCTTTGTTAGTGACTACTGTAAACAGAGTATGCTGTCTCTCAAAAAAAAAACAGAGTATGCTGGGACTTGGCTTATGTAGGCAAGCAACTATAGTGAACTCCAAGGGCCTGTTTCATAATTTGCCCAGAAAGTTCATTTGACCAATTTCCTTTGTTAGTGACCACTTTAGTCACCAGTGGATAAAGAAAGGAGAAAAAGCCAAAAGCCTAGGCCAGCATTTACACCCATTGCTACTAACTCTCAATGCCATGAAGTAGCGAGCAAAGCCAGGGTTTTTCTTTCTTTGGAAGGTCCTTCAATCTGCAGCATTGACACGAGAAAGCAAAGATTTATTTCTTCACAGAGTTTCAATTCCAGGGTACTTCTCTTTTGCTTCTCTTGTTTCCATAACTACACGTTTTGGCATTCTTCTCTGGTCTTCCTTGGAGGTCTAGTAGAAATTTCATTTTCAAAGTCAGATCTCCTTTTCTTCAGCTTCATCTTGTGTCCATGTGTGCACTAGTTTTACATCGGATCACTTTTTTTTTTCAGATCTACCTCACTCATTAGTTTTCAAATTCTTTGCTCTCTCTCATATTTGGTTTTTTTTTCTTATTGAATAGGGATTTCACCGGACAAATTTCGAATAATTTTCATTTTTGGGAATCTACATGTAGATCAACAAATGTATATATCTTGGGATTATGTGTACTGGCATTTGATCCTGTTTTTATTTCTGAAAAGGTGAAATGGATGTGCCATTTATTATACAGTGCTAGTCCAGTATATTTTTTCATGTTGAAATATAGTTGGGGAAGGAAAAAGAGGTCCTGTCCTAATCAATTCTATATCAATGGGTTTTTTAGGTTCAATTTTTATTTTTTTATAATAGAGAATCTTACACTAGCTGAATGCAATTCCTTGTTTTCCCGTCATATTTATTATAGTTTCCATGCAATGGAATGTTCTCATAGTATCCATAGAATTTGTTTTTTCATATTTCACAATGCTAGCTGGGATTTCCATATGTTTTTTTGACATTATTTCAGGGGATGTTAAAAAACATAGGTTAGAAATTACAACATTACACATTTAATATATCAAGGTGTAGGGGTTTCTAATACCGGTTTTTTATTACTTAGAATTTGTTTGTTTGTAAGGTTAAATTTAACAAGGTTAAAATTAAACTTGGATAGAGATATTTTTTTATTGAAAGTTGTGAGTAATGTGAAATAAAGTTAGTTATTATATTGAGATATGTGAGAGATGCAAAATAAAGTTAGTTATTATATTGGGATATGTTAGAGACGTGATATACGTTAATTATTATTTTAGTAATGTGCGTAGATAAAGTTAATTTTTAATATTAAATTTTATGTGTGATGTGATATGGCAGGTTAAAATTAAATCAAGTTAATTTTTAACTTCAAAACAAATGGGGCTTTAATGTTTAGTTTGAACATGACACTACAAAGTAGAAAGAGAATCAAAAGAAGAAAATAAGGCAATACAGAAAGTAGAGATTGTTTCAGATTGTGAATCAAGGACTTACTTTTAGGAATCAAGCAATTTCAGTTATACGCATGGACGCCATTCATCTTTCAATAATTCTTTACATCCAAAAGTAAAATATTCACCTTAGAAGATTATGGATTACATTCCAAAACCTTTTTTCCCCGAAACTTGATTATGGAATACTTCCGAAATAAGTCACTGTATAGTAAAAGTTCTTCAAGCAAAGACGGTGTGGTCCTAACGCTAGATGGGTCTTATATGTCTTGTAATTATTTGTCATATAGAAGTAGGTAGTTATGTTACATTTGATTACGAATTACTTCCGATGTAAGTTACTCTACAATAAAGTTCTTCGAGTCAAGACGGTGTAGTCCTAATAGTAGATGGGTCTTATATGTCTAGCGGTTATTGTATTGTATGGGTAGCCTAATTTCTCCTACCAGCCTTGTAACATATATAAAAAATTCTTCCAACAAGACTTTAATAAAAAAACATAGTAATGTGATGCAGTGCGGGGATCAGTTTAAGTCGATCCTAACGCCACCAATACTAAGTTAGCGCCTAAATTACTAAATGCAAATTAAGAGGAGATCAAACTAAGTTTCTTAAATTATATTAAATATAATAATATTTTTTTTTTTCACATAAACGTCATGAAATAATTGCGATGAATTAACATACAGTCCAAGCAAAATCATGATACTCATGCAAATAAGATAAATGACTACCGAACTCCAAGATGAATCACAGCATACATATTTACCTTGAAATTCCTACACATGATAATTTATCCAGATTTTTCAATATATTAAAACATTCACCAAATATGAGTTTTACTCTCAATAACAAGTACGTGAACTTATGCGGAAAACAATGGCATGAGATCAAAAATATTGCAGGAAATGAAATTCTACTCAAGAACATGGAGGGAATCAAGATTTAAAGAAAACATCAGAACAAGAAATATCATCATGACAGTACCATGAAATTGAAACAGGGAAAACACGCAACAGAGATTGGAAAATTAAGAATCACTACAAGCAAACCAAGGAAATTCGGATCTCGAAGACTCAGCCCTCAGCCCTAGCCTCAGACGAAGCCGAATTGTCCTTGAAACGAAGCCGCAGCCCCTGCTCGGCTCAATCAGTGGGGAAAAATGTCGAACGCAACCACCTGCTGCAATACCGGTGACGATTCGACGCCACCTGCGTCGAGATCAGCAAACAGTGAAGTGGCCCTTCTCCAACTCAAATCCAGTTGCTCTCTAAAAAAAAAAATCCCCTTGCCGTAGTCCTCGTCGGTTGCTTTATAGGAGAGGGAAAGCTTGGGCGGAACCAATCACATACCCAGACCCGGCGGAGGAAGAGCACGGAGGTGGAAGATGTGGCCATCGACGTGCGCGAGAGCCTTGGAGGGGTCGGCGACGTGCGTGAGTGCCACGAAGGTCGGCAACGTGTGCGGCAAGGCCGGCTGTGAGCGAACAGAGAAGAAGCCAGCCAGATCGTGCTTCTTCTACCATGATGTAGGGCTGCTCCATTTAATTAGGTGAAATTGCAAGCAAGTCCTCTTTTCGCTTCTTTCACAAACAGAGTCAAAATGTATATTACTTTAATCCAATTTGATTCAAATTGAATCAAACTCAATCCAATTAGAATCAAATTGACCCAATCAAGACTCATTTTGATCCCAACTGATCTCAATTGAACCTAACTCAGTATACCTGAGTTCAATTGAATCAAATCCAATTTAATTTGATTAATTTGAATTTAACTTGACTCAAATTGAATATAAATAATTCAATTTGAATCTAACTATCCCAAATTGACCAAATTGGACGCAAAATAATTATAGGATACCTAAGTGGGCATTCCCACCGACATAAAAATATATTGTTTGACTCAATAAACAACTCAAATAAAATATGCAAAAATGAAGATAACTAAATACAAGATAAATTGCTATAATCTACGCTCGACGTCGTAGATTATAACGCAGTCACTGGCGCTGGTGATTTGGCCCTGCATCACAATGCTGGCCATTCAACTACATGTAAACATCAACATTGATGACGCCACCTTTCACGTGTCGGCTAAACAATCTTGTCGAGCTGGTTGACAATGCTTTTTATTAGGAGTAAAACTATCAAAGAAGTGTCAATGAGTATGGAATGACCTCCAACAGTCAACAATTTCAAAATAGCCATTGGTAAGGAGATACTAGTAAAAACTTTTAAGGTTTATTGAGGAGGCTAAAAGATAAGTGGAAGAAATATCATGAATTCATGCAATTAAATGGATTTGGATGGAGAAAAAAAGAGAAAATGTTAGATGCAACGAATGAAGTTTGGGACAAAATTTTAGAGGTTTGTTTCCATCACTTTCAAGAACTCAATATTATTTTGTTGAATTATTACTGATTAATGACTTATAGTTATGTATTTTCTAGAACAATAAAAAGAAATTGTGTCAAAATAAATCATTTAAGCACTAAGAGGTTATGACTAGGATTTACTGAGATCAAGAAAAGTTCATATGTAAGGGGACAATTCAACCACGTAGGCCATCGACCACAAGTATGTAGCAACAACATCAAAATGGAAGATGATTTTGGTCATGGTGGTACTAATGCAACTAAATAAACGCAAGAATTGGCTTCAATAAGCAATAGTAGGAAAAAAGAGAAGTAGGATATCCGCATCATTGGTAGGTTTGGGGACGCTCAAAAGTCAAGAGAATATACAAATGTCTGTAACAGAAAGAATAATATAATTGTACGTTCAAAAGGTAATTGTAATTGGTATATTTGTTGGAGCTTTTGAAAATAATAAGTTAATGTTTCTTAACATAGAAAGCAACTCCCATCAAACGTTAGAAGAATATGTAGTTGCAAAGGATCCATTACTAAGCAACCAACCAACATGGAACTCCACTCCCATCACCAACCCATGACTGCACATGCAACTGACTATTTTTGAGATTTTTCTACCAAGCAAGATATGACGATGTTCAATTTTCTCGTACCTGATGGTAGTTTTTGATTTATGCTTTGAGGGTAGAAGGAAAATTTGGTAGTTTGGATTTGGAACTATTTAACATTTTGATGATGTAAATTTTTGGGATGTCAAGCCTGGTATTGTAACTAATTATTAGTCATGAATTGTAGTTTGGAACTAATTATTTGAGCTGCATATTACAACCGATGAATCCTATTGAGGCTCTATGAAGAAGCAAATCTCCATTTTCATGCATCGATACAACAGATTAAAGGAGGGCCTACCAAAGAAAGAAAAACCATATCTTTCTTGTTACTTCGCAGTACTAGAAGTTGGTAGCTGTAAATGCTAACCAAGGATTTTGGCTTGTTCTGCCTATCTCTATTCACCGATGATTAAAATGCCCATAAAGGTAGGAAATTGGTCAAATGACCTTTTGGCCAAATTACCAAACAAAGCCTAATAAAAAATTATAATAAAAATTAATTATGATGGAAAAAAACTATAATTTTTTTTGAGATATATGTATGATGGGAAATAAAATTAGTTATATTAAAAATTGTATAAGATATGAAATAAAGTTGATTGATATATTGAGAATTGTGTAGAATGTGACATAAAGCAAATTTTTTTATATTAAAGTTTGTATATTGAGAATGAATAATAAATTGTTATTTTATTTTAGTTTTTTTAAAATATGTAGGCCAATTAGGCCTTGGCCTCCAACCAAAAAGCACCTTAGAGTTACTCAGAGAAAAAAAATACTGTAGAAAAAAACTAAAAGAAGAAGAGTTTTTCTACATACCCATATTGAACAACTTCAAGACCAACAAATCCAAGCCCACGAGAAATAGCATCCTGGAAATGCAATAATCACATGCTTAGACATCAATATCGTCTGTTTGGTATAAAATAATTAATTCCTACCTCAATATGGCCGTAGAAAATCTTATATGTAGTAGTACAACAAAAATTTCCACAAAAACACAGAGATAGCCTTGATTTGATGTTATGTTACCCAAAGCATGTTACTCAAAATTATTTTCATTAAGGTACCAAAAAGCAGTGGACAAAGAACACAAAAGATAAACTAGGTTTGATACATCTCAATCAGGGGGTTGTTTCTATGATACATGAAAATCCATACCTAATTGTTCCTGAAATTTTCTTAGGATATTGTCATAAACCTTTCTAAAAAATTGCAATCCATTAAAATTGTCTATGTTTGTGTATGGATGATGAAAAAAATGCAAAATTGCTTTTATTACTAGAAAAAAGGTCATCCCTACTGCTAAAAGGAGATCCCAATAATTGACTTCTAGTTAAACTTTATTCACATGAATCATTGTTTTACGTAAAACCTCATCAAACCTGGAGTTGTCATTCCTTTGCTAACTGCCCTATGTTACATTGATACAGAGAATATTGTTAGCAATGGAGCCAAGTCACAAGCAATCTGGTTATCAAGAATTTGTTTGATCTGCTCCTTATATTACTGGAATTGGGCAGTGGACACTTAAAGGAAGAAAGCTCAAAACTAACTGAGTATTAATGCTAGTTCATGATAAGCCATAGGTTTAAAATATTCCAAGCATCACGAATCCCATTATCTAAGGGTAAATATACAATGCACACTCTAAATTTTGAAAAGATGTTAGCAACTTCATAATTATTTTGTACCATCGCATAATCATTCCAAGAAAATTTTGCACTTTGATATGACCACTTATTTCCATTAATCTCTTTATGTCATGAAATGTAATTAAGAATAGAGGCTAAGGCACCCTAATGTCAATGCAAGAAAATAATGAAAACTAAAGGCCAACAAATAACAATAACTCATGCATGCATGCTAAACTAAGAAACAAAGATCACGTAATTCTCACACTAAATCAGTTTGATCAATTGCATAAGGGACATTTAGAAGTGGTGAAAATTAAAGAGGACTACCCACTCAATGTCAATTACCACTCAATCTTGTACACTTCGTCCAATTGCATAAGAAACAAAATTCACCTCATTCTTACAGTAAATCAATTCAATCATATGCGGTGGTGAAAATTAATTTACCACTGAAAATACACCAAAAAGTTCTCTAGCAAAAATAACAAACTCATCAGACCAATTGTCATATTCCTTAATTATTATCTCAAACTTATACACTCAATAATTAAGAAGTACCAATTGCATAAGATACTTTGGATTCTCTTGAGATACTTGTAGCTTATGAGTGTGAGGATGAGACTATAGAGTACATCAAGATGGTTGAGAGCCTTGAGCATCATGATGATGCTATGTTCTATCTAGTTAAGTATACGTTCACAAAGCATAGAGAGTGTGGATATCTCCCAAGGAAAGCTCCTCCTGAGAGAGACCTGATAAACTAAATAATAAAACCAATCTTCATTGATTCATCAAGGGCATCACGAGACGATCTGATCTAAATCATTAATCATAATGATGTCCCATCAAAGATAATTTGGTCAAACCACCCAAAAAATCTTATGTGCTTGCTTACTCAAATTTTAACATTTAGTTAGTATCTTAAGTTTTATGAACTAATTTATACAAAATTCACCACCATTCTTATCTGCTGACACTTGTATCACATGTTTAAAAAAACTAAGTACAAAGAGACAAGCAATGAAAATCAGAAAGATTATATGCTATTTATGTCAGCATGCTTAAGAACATGAAAAAATGACATGCGAAGGATAATCCAATAATTGAAACGAAAATCAAAAGCAGTACTACGTTGAAAGGCTTCCAAGTTTGCCACTTCAAAGATAATAATAATAAACACTACAATTATTTTTTATTCAAGCACTAAACAGAGATCTTCTAGAAATTAAAATACTGTAAATATATATATTTAGATCAATCCCATACAAAAATATGTGAGAAAACATTTAAAATGATGAATCAGAGTAAAGTTTTAGGACCACATGATGTTGAAAAAATAATAAACATTTAAAAAGTACTTGATAGCAATTGTATAAAGCTAAATTATGAAAATAAAAAGGTTGGGACAAAAAATTATAAGGAATTTACATAAATATGATAAGGTGGGACTGTGGGAATTACTAAAATAGCCACCAAATCTAGATAATTTACTTACAACGCTTAAGAAAATCAAACAGCACAGAACTAATAACACCTTGGTTATCCACTGCCAACCAGAGAATAAGTTTATCAAGAACATAATGAAGAATCAACATATAAATATACCCGGTAGTAATAGTCTCTCAACATCATGCACCAGACTACAAATGCTGGTGAAGCCAGGACTTCAAAACAAAATTACATTGCAAACTAAATTTTGGAAATTTTATGAAAAGAGCTTACTTCCAAACAGTAGTTGAAAAGAAATTGATACCTGCAAAGTTTGAGCTGAAATTCTTGAATCATGACCAATAGAAACTCTTAAACGTCTTGATTCAGAAGGTTTCTTCTTGTCTAATAACCATGCAGCAAAAGCAGCGCCTATGGATTCTGAAACAGGGACAGTAAGGCTGACAGGTTCCCCCTCTACACCATCAACTGCAACACCTCGAATATCACTGCAGCAGTTTGTCCCCATAATTTGATTATTCAGCTTGAAGATATCAAAATAAATAAAACTAAAGAGTTTAGTCTTCAAAACCTGAACGAAAATAGAGATTCATTGTAAAATTGAAAATTATAAAACATGCTTACTGGAACTATTATACAAAAGGTGGATTTAAAAACATGACAGTAATTCAGCCAATTTACATATTGAACACCCAACCTTGATTATTTCAGCACACATAGTAAACCCATTAATATTATATCAAACACATCCTAGTTAACTTCTCCTGAAATCTTTCCAAAACAAGGAATATTCCATTTTAAACACTTCAAAAAATTTATGAAAATATCATCTTAATTTCTTGAAAATACAAAAAAAAGGCCCTAGTGCTAAGACGCCAGCTCCTCACAATGGGCCCACTTAACCAAGGATTGCGTGCGAAGCGAGACAAAGCCCCCACCCCAACTCCCGGGTCACCAGCTTAGGGGCTCATGCGCCTCCCTTTGCCAGTGCCTTAGCATTGATAGCAAGCCTTTTAGTTTTTTTGTTGTCGCTTTCCTGTCTGCCTTTAATTTAGCAAATCCAATATAGTGCACTCATGCCTGATTTACGAATACATGTATTAAGATCAAACTTAAGTTGACTCAACCATAGTTTATGGGTTGCAACCAAAGTTAATGGAGAATAGTTCAACATAATATTAATAAGTTTAGTGTGTGTGGTCGTAAATAGTACAGGTCATTGTTTAATACATAAAAGTAATCCTAAATGTTGCCGAAACTAGAACATAGTCTTTTTTTTCATTTTTAGTTGCAGTGTAGCCTTCTAATAAGAACTCTTAGAACTTTAGGGCTTGTTAGGCACCTGCACTATTTTAGTCATGCCATGACAAAAATGTGCTACTTCATTTTAAAAAAAACATAAAAAATTAAATTTTTATTATATTTTACACAATTTCAACTTAAATTTTTTTTACTTTATTTCACATCCTATACTATTTTCAATACAATTAATTTTATTTTATATCCTATATAATTTTTAACATAATTTTATTTTTCAGTATATACACATCTCAAGACAATCCCAAAATTTCTAAGATATGACCATAATGATATTTATGATAAATAGGCCCCTACTTAGTCCCCAGAAGTTTTTTGGATTTCTCTGCCAAAATGCCCTTTAACATAGGTTCTATAAAAGAGAAATGAATTTAACCATAGCAAAGGATTAAAAAACAAAAAGTAAAATACTTAAGAATAAGCAAATTTGAGATAGAAATAATATTTGCCTGAAAAATCCATCAGATATTTCAGCTTAGAAATGAGAACGGAAGAAATAGGAATTTTCACCTTTTAAGGAAATTTCATGACTAGCTTAACAAGCGTTCTCGTCTAGAAATCTAAAAAGTTCACGTCATTAACAAAAAGTTTTAACAACTAAAAATGAAAAAGCAAATACCAAATTATAGATTCTACAAAATAGAGAGACTAGATTGCAACTAGGATCAAAATGTAGGGACTAAAGATTGGCTAAAATACCCTTAAATGAAAATGAATAACAAAACTACTGGCATGCAGTTAGAAGGCATTATTCAGCTACTGAGTATGACAATAAAATAGAGTTCCATAAAGTAGAAAAAGAATAAAATGTGACATTCGTGCACTTACTATGAAGGATAGAAAGTGTAACTTTACCGGCACTTTAATTAATATCTATATTTGAATTACACCAAAAGTACAATTTCAGCAAATTTGAAACTACAAAAGTGTTATTTGAACTGAGCCTGTTCAGCCAAGTGGTGAAATCAAAGGAATATCAAATAGTCTAAGGTGACAACGACAGAAAGAAAACAAGATTCAGCTATAAGGAGATGATTACTAAATATTTTCCTTTGCAATTTAAGACATCATGTGTGTAAGAATGCCATAAACTATAATGCTTATTAAAGATTTAACACAGTATCAACATCGGAGGTCTCAAGTTCGAGCTTTCATGTTCCTCAATTATTTCTAGCATGAGATAAGAAACCTTTGCCACATTGAAACCATTCAACAAAGCCAAATGAGCTTGCATGGGGGTGGAGGAGGTATTACGGTGCATGTAAGGTTATAAAACTATCCTTGACAAATAACCTAGAAGCTTTTAAGCTTGCAGATCAATTGGTTACCAAAAAAATTAACAATGTCAAGTCACAGGAACAACTTTAACTAGCAAATAAATTGAATTTTGAATGGTCAAGATGAAATCCATTGCTAAGCAACTATGCATAAAATCCACATGACCTATAAATCTGCAATTCCGTCATCCATTTAACTTTCTTCCTGCAAAAGAAAAACTTGGAACCGAGTCTTGATGCCCTATTCTAAAATAGAATTTTCTAACAATCTGATACGGATATTGATTCTAATCATCAGGCTTACCAAAGGGCTAAGAGCCTTACCCAACATATGACTTGTTTTTCTATTGTACCATGCAAGTCATTCCAACCCAATAAAAGTAGTTGTTCAAGCAAAGTAAAAATGCTAGCTATTTTAATCATTTCTATATTTTAGAGTTAAACAACGCACCGTTGCCGGATGCCAAGTCCCAAATGAGAAACGAAGGGTTGCGTTAAATAGTTGACAACAAGCGTAAAACTTGCGAACAAATATGATATGGATCCTTTAAAAAATTGTGCTAAAAGTAGGGCATTCCCTAAAAACAATGTATTGTATTGCCTAAATACAATGAAAAGTGTACAAAGGTCACTGCATCGTCGCCTGGGTATAGTGATAAGTGAGCAAAAGTTCCCAAACCATGGACGAATGAGGGTAAAAAAGCTAGTCTAAGACACTAGGATAAGATTAGGGACTTAGAATATAAGTACCCTGACAGGCAAGTTAATAGAATTAATGAATATTATGGTTCAAAGAAGAATTAATATTTTGTGCCTTCACAAAAATGAAATTGCTAAGGAAGAAAGCTAAAGAATTTGATAGCCTAGACTTCAAACTTTGCTACTCTGGTAAGAATAGAGCCAAGAATAAAGTGAGTATAATTCTTGATAAGAGTTTAAAGAATCATGTAGTGGAAGTCAAGAGTAATAGAGATAAGATTATAACTTTAAAACTTATGACTATTAACATTATAAATATGTATTCCCCTCGAGTAAATTTGAATATGAGTATAAAAAAAAGCATTGGAATGATCTAAAAGATATGATATAAGAGATATCTTAAGAGGAGAGAATATTTATCAGAGAAGATTTAAACAAACATATTGGAAGCGTTGCTGAGAATTTTAATAGCATTCACAGTGGATATGATTTGAGAGAGACTAATAAAGAGGATAAAACTATTTTAGACTTTTCCATAGCTTATGATTTACTGGTTGCTAATATTTTATTTAAGAAAATAGATGAGCATATTACCACTTATAAGAATGGAAGTTCAAAAACATAGATTGATTATTTTCCTATAAGAAAATAAAATAGTTCAGATTGTGAAGATTGTAAGGTCATTCTAAGTGAATGTTTGATTATCCAATATTAATTAATAATCTTAAGTTTTAAGATGAACTAGAGAAGGAATAGTAAGTCAAAACAATGCTCTCGAACTTGATGATGGAACCTAAAAAATGAGAATATAAATATATTTGAGAAGAGAGTTCTAGAATATGGGCACATTAAAGAAGAAACTGATCTTATGTGGTTGAGAGTTACTAACTACATCTATAGAAAAAAGCTTCCAATAATAAAAAAGCCTGGTGGTAGAAAGAAAAAATACAAAAAAAAATTTAAAGAAATGTTACAAAAGTTGATTTAAGTGTAAGAGCAAAGAGAAATTAAAAAAATATAAAATTGACCAGAATATAAGAAAGTAGTCTATAATGCAAAAAAATATAATTTTTAATGATCGTTATAGGAAATTGGACATTAAAAAAGAAGAAAAACACAAAAAATGAGATAAATGTCACATTATGATGGTGATGTTATTAACAGAATGCAAGTAGGATAGATAAAGTAGAGGAATGCACCTAGCATATTGTGTGACAAAAAAATTTTATTAAGACTTAAAAGTAAAGTTTACAGAACAGTTGTAAGGCCAATGATGTTATATGGTGTTGAATGTTGTTCTACAATGCAAAAACACACAAATAAAATAAATATTGCATAAATAAAGATGCTAAGATGGATGAGTGGGTAAACGCAAAAGGATAAAATGAGAAATGAGTATATCCGTGAAAAAGTTGGAGTGACCTTAATTGAAGATAAACTCAGAGAGAGTCGACTTAAATGGTATGAACATATAAGTCGTAGGCTGATAAAAGCTCCAGTAAGAAAAGTTGAATTACTGGATCTTACTCATGTAAAAAGAGAAAATGTAAGGTCAAAAAAAATATGACAAGAAACTATAAAAAATATCTTACATATTTGAAGCTAAATGAAGCTTTATTATTTGATACGGTCAATGAAAATAAAAAATTTATATAATCGGCCCTACCTAGTAAGATAAATGCTTGGTTTATTATTGTTATATATTTTAGAGATGAACCTTTCTAGATCTATAATTATTAATACGTATTTTCCCTCTTGACTTTTAGCTGCGATCAAATTTGAATCCCTAACTTTCTTCTTCTACACCCCTAAACAACAGCAATAGCATGAATCCTTAGCGACACCATCCAAAGAAATGTTTTAAGTAGATTTTAATGGGTAATAAGAAGATTCGTTGGCTTGAACCCTTCCTCATTAGTTCTCAATGAAAGACCTTCATAACATTAGAAAGATTATGTGAAAAATCTGCTTTATCCCCAAAATGAATAAATCAGACAACAAAACTACAATAACAACTAGGCCTTTATACCACTAGGTGAGGTCGACTATATGAATCTTTTACTTCTATTACAGTCTATCAAATAACAGCTCCATTGTACTCTATCAAAAAATACTCCTCATTTAGCTCTAGGTATGCATGATCATTGTTTATAGTTTCATGCCATATCTTTTTTGATACTCTTCTTCCTCTTTTTATATGATCAAAATATAATAACTCAATTCTTCTTATTGAAGTTTTTATCAGCTTACGATTTATATGTCCAAACAATATAAATCAACTCTCTTTAAGCTCATCAAACAAAAAAAGTACAATTAATAAAAAATGAATTTATTAATTACAATCGCATTATGCCAATAACCAATATATCAAACACAAAAATAGATAAGAGAATGAATATGGACTCATGAGAATGGGTCGAACTTTTGTAAACTTAGCCCAAACTTTGACTCTATAAGAGATTTTTTTCTTAATTTTACAAACCGGGCCTGCGCAATGTTGTAGGGAGCCATTCTTTGATCTATTCAAAACTAATTCAGCATTCGTGATAAGAAGCAAGCCCAAGTTGTTTGCTCTTGAGCGCAAATCATAGATGATGGGAGATGGTCAATGCATGAGTAACAATAAAGGAAGTGGGGAAATTACCTAACCAGAGGAATCATATCACAATAGATATGAGGCCACAAGAGATTCAAAATGTAACACCTCTCACCATAGATATTATTCACTTTAGCTTACTGAGCCTTACAATTTTTAAATGCGCCAATGGAGGGAAGGTTGTATTCTCAAACCTGGCATCTCTCCCGTACTTTGTTGATGTGAGACAAAATCTCGTACTTTGTCCGCATGGGAATTGTAAGATAATCTTTGGTCCTCCCATTTTTGGGATTCAATATCCTCGTTGAGATTTGCCTCACCACAATTTCAAGAGGCACGCAAACAAGCTTATCATCATTTAAGAGGTCACGTAGAGCAGCTCTGATATCATATGTAACAACCCATCCTAATACAGATATTGTCCGCTTTAGCTCATTGAGCCTCACATTTTAAAATATCTACAATGGTAAGAGTGCGTTCCTATATATACCTAGCATCTCTCTTGTATTTTATCAATATGGAACTAAATCACATATTTTGTCTATGTCAAAATTGCCTAAGGGTAACATTTACCACCTTTTTCGAGACTCAACATCCATGCTGAGATTTGCTTCACCACAATTTCAAGAGGCACGCAGACACACCCACCTTCGTTAAAGAGATCACGTGGAGTGACTTTGATACTATACATAACATCCTAACCCACCACAGACATGATCCACTTTGGCTGGCTAACTCTCACGATTTTAAAACACATCTATGGAGGTAAAAATGCATTCTCACATATACGCAGCATCTCTCATACTTTATCGATCTTTATCGATGTGTCACTAAAGCCCGTACTTTATCCATGTGGGATTTGCCTGAGGCTAACCCTAATAGTGATCTCTTGAGCATTGGTAGGCGTGTCTGTGTGCCTCATGAAATCCTGGAGGGGCAATTGTATTCAAAAGGAGGCGGGCAAAAGTTACCCTTAGGCAAATTTAAGAAAGCACGAGATTTGGTCCCATATTGACAAAGTATAGAAAAGATATTTGGTATATATGGGAATGTACCCTTACCTCTATAGATGTAAAACCTTGAGGTTTAGTGAGCTAAGACAAATAATAACTATGATGGGCTGGGTTGTTGCACAGAGTGGATTTAGGCATTCATGGGAATGTTTCTATATTAATTCTTTAAAGTGAGAGTGAGATAAGGGGGGAAGAGAGAATGAATACCCTAAAAGACAGGACATTAAGGAATAATAACCGGGGAGCTAATAGTACTACTAGACTCCAATTGTGGTTGAATACACGTGTTGAAGAACACAATCTTACTCCAACAAAACAAAGAGGTTTCTTCCTAAAATAATGTGGTAATCGATGTAAAACTATAGATGTATGGGCAAAGGCACGCAAAGCTCTCGTGGAGATGCTATGCCTTCGCTTAATTGAATGTGAACTTTTATTTACTTTAGTTTGTTCCATTTTCAGTTCCGAGTGATTTCCATGTAATGAGGATATCAATAATTCAAAGCTACACAGCATGGATTTAGAATTGCAATCATATCATGGACAACTTGAAAGGCTTACACATAATACAGAAAGAACTACATTGAATTTTAATATAAATATGCACCTCCAATTATCTTTAGAAATATAAGAGAATTATCAGAACATTCATCAGGGTGATGAAGAAACAAAGGATTGCAAAGGAAAGAAACGGACCTAAACTAGGTTTACTGATAAACATATCAATACATGTATTTGCAAATACCTCCCATTCTGAAGATTAAGAAAATCGACTTTGCAAGAGGAAGGAACAGCACTGGTGCCAGAAGCGGCTGAAACAAACGAGTAAAATTAATGCAATATGAATAGGTAAGGCTGCAATCTTGTAAAGGGAACATTTAATGACAAAACAATCAAGGTGCTCATCATGGAACTAAAAACCAAATATTCAATTGCTCAAGCAACACCCTCTATCACTACAAGGGATCTGATATTTAAGTTGGCTGTACAAACAGTTTTACAGTGATAAACATAATTTTTGGTTATGGACATGAGTACATAGGATGACCCAAGTCCTTTTGAGTTAACATGGATGGGAATGACAGACCATTGCAATACAAACTTGCTTGGTTTCCAAGACGTATCTGACTCGCTGGTAGGGTCTGCAATTGAAATAACGGCATGCTACTGCATTCTAGCTTCCACCCCAGTATGGGATGTGCCTTGTGCATTCCAAGGGCACAACAGTCCCTTGGATGTGCCGCATCCAATTGCCTACTCCGTTTGAAATGCTGTGAGAGGTGCAGGTTTTCACCAGTCATCCCTGGTATTGCTGCACCGAAATTAGCACATATATTAGAATCTTAGATCTACTCGGTGTTTATAGCTCAACAAAGTTGGTAAGATGATGTCAGTTACAAAGTTCAATCCAACTAAGTTCAGAGCTTTCACATAAGTCAATTGCTGCAGTGAAAGTATTTAGTCAGCTACAAAAACCCATACTAATGCCATGTAACTACGAAAGTTTGTCTAGAAAATTTGGATGATTCAATAATCTTAGGTTCTAGGTAGTAGCTAATATAGTTGATGTCTAGCACAAATTTACATGTTCTATGTGGACCATAAACAAATTTTGGTAGTTTACAATCATGAAAACCTTACGAATAATTTTATGATTGTTTTTTTCAAATGTATATTAAAGTTAGAAAATCTACATAAATCTGCACAAGATTTTAAGATTCTAAGCTGATTTTGAAGATCTCAAAACATTTTGAAATCTCCAATTTTCCATGTCAACTCAGAATTTTCAAATCAAACCAACAAAAATTGGAAATTGTTATCTTTCTGAAGATTTTCGTTAAAAGCGATATTACATATACCCTGTTTTCTAGATCTAATTCAAAATCATATTAAAACCAGGTTTTATTCCACCACGTGGTATCCTATACTTGCAGTTGTTTATATGATATAAGGTGTTAAGAAATATGCTAGTTCAAAGGAAATATCAACAGGGGAATGGCAAGTTAAGAAATGAACAAGCCCCAAAATAATGGTTAAATTGCACTGTAAACCCAATAATCTGGTCATTTATGCATTGACTGCAATTTCTGTTAAAACTACAGATTAGTAATCTTCATTAAACATTGTTAGCATCTTCAAATATGTTTATCTTCTGCTATTTTTATTCCAACTACAATATGTGCCCTTCAACACCTCTAAAAATAAAAAATCAATAATAAACATGTCATATGCAATCAATGCCATGTATTGCTTGGAAACAGCTAAAGTAAATCAACTAATAGCATTTTTGCAGTTGGATTAGTATGTTAAAAAGGCAGGCTTTGTAAATTGAATAAAACATCAAAATAGAGATGCACCCAAAGATGCTAAAGAATATATCAAGGACAGCTAGCTAGCGCATAATTTAAATGTTTGTTTTGTGGCCAGCACGTAAATAGTCAAATAATAGAATTTAATGTGCAATTCAACCAAAATTATGGGAGATATACGTAAATGCCCCTGAATTAATAGATTCTTAAAATTATATGATCGTTAGTTTTGATAAAAATGTTTTGAAGAAAATCATATGATCGTTACAAGTTTCATGGTTTTCCCCATAACGATGACAAAGATGGGGAGAGAGGGGGAAAGAGAGAGAGAGAGAGAGACAAAATTACAAAGGGTATTGATGTTGTTGGCTGTGATAAGGAAGCTCAACTTTCAAAGTAAGGACAAAAATCATGCTTCCCCAATACTCCTAATAAGAGAAAAAAATGTTAAAACAATTGGTTCAACCCACACGATAAAAAAAAAAAAATTAATACATAAAACACAACTCGTGCATAAACTTGAACGTTAAAATTTAGAGAATATACTGGGCTACGCAATTGAGATTGCAGAAAGTTTTGCGCACGTTAGTGTTTCAACAGTAAAAAAGATTTGGTATTCGTAAGCAGTTAAGCAATCTACTTTAACTAACATTTCTTCGTGATCTTACAGATACTAGTGGCGTTTTTGTTTTTCTATCTTAATTGATACTGTTTTTGCTTTTATTGGACGTCGATCACATTTTTGTTAACTTAATCAAACTCATATTGCTAAAAGATGAGATTTTAATCTTTTTATTTCATTTATTTATCTCGAAAAGAGAATATATATCTACTTTGATCAGGTTAGTATATTTAAGTTTATGTCACAGCATTTATATTATTAACTATATCTCATTTGTATTGAGCTAATTGATTTAAATCAGATTTAAATTGAAACTGAAACTAATCTACTGATATATATTTAAATTCTTATTTCATTTAGATAATCTGATAAGTTGGAAAACAATTAAATAAACTTTATGATATTATTTTAAATTCAAGATTTTTTAAAATTCAATAGTTGTTAAATGATATTTTTATTTTTTTCAAATTTAATTATCCATACATTGCCTAAAGTAATATCAAAAACGTTTGAAAAAATATTAATTTAAAGAAACTTAAAAAAAAATAAAATTTATAGCAATAAAATGTATAAATCATTCTTACTTACCATTAATACGTATTATACATACATATATAACAGTTGTATTCTAACGTATCTATGTCCTACTTTTTTAAGTTTGTCATATTGTTGGATCTATATCGTATTGTATCTGTATCACCATATTGTATTTGTGCTTCATAGCATATAATTATTTTGTTTAAAAATATATATAATTAAATATATAATCAAATTAATTATGAAACAATATATATGATAATTAATTACATTAAATTTAGTATTATATTTTATATCAGTAATAGTAAAACTAATGTTTAATTTCAGCAATTCATGGGCCAACTATCTTAACCTTCTACCATAGAGACGATTAGAACTACTTCGAAGTAAGTTTTTTAATATATTAACAATATAATGAAAAAAAATTTAAATACCAAATTTCAGTAGTCTGTGGTTACTATTTTTAGCTTCCTATCACATAAAAAGATAAATAAATCTCATCGTGGTTGAAATTCTCCCAAGACATATATGAACAAATTAAAAAACTATTATTTTAACTAAAAAATTAAAAAAAAATCATCTTAATTGTTGTTGTCAGTGTGACCATTCAATTCGAACATAATATTATTTAATTTGAATATAAAGAAAAGCATAAAGATGATTCAAGATTATAATTCATTATACAATTATGAAATAATGAAACATAATAGACCAAAATACTTGAAAGAAAATAAAGTGAACGATAATTATTTTATTAAGTGGAGTTAACAATATAACATAACAAATCGTTCTTAAGGTTAAAATATATGTTTAACAAATTAATAAATAAATTTGGTAGAATTAATATAGATTACTAAGAAAATTATTTTGGATTGTGAGTTACAATTAAAACATGAAATTAATGACATGTATTAAGAAAATTATTTTAGGTACTTAAATTGAAACTATGATAACATATGTAATTATTACTATAGGTTTATATATGTTTACAAAATAATTTGCGTTAGTTAATTATATCAAAAACTTTAAAAACAAAAAATATATTATAAGTTACCATGTGACATGTGCAACTTTTGATTTTACTGATAAAGAGCAGGACATGCATATTACCTATACTGGAACAAGTGTTCTGGAGAGTTGAGAAATTTAATAGTTCAGTTATTCGAAAAAAATATAGCGCAACTGTCATAATAGGATTTGACATATTTATTCATAATATTAAGGGTAGGTATAATTGGAGATATTTATTTATATTATTAAGGGTATTTTTGAGCAATCCTAAAGTTGTGCTTGCACCACTTTCAATCATATAGTATAAGATTATAGTGAGGGTATTTTTGGCGAAGCACAAATTCGGCATATTTGTAACTTTTAAAAAGAACAAAAGCATAACACACATGAGGAAAATTTTCTTTTGTATGTTTTCTTCTATGTGAGCAATGATAGGGCCGCATGTAGCTTATGCAATTTAAAAAAAGAAAGATCAAATGCTACTTAATATTTTATCTCATAATAATAAGTGGTAAATACACATCTTAAAGTAAAAAATTACTATAATCATTGCAGGTTTGACAATTTATTAAAGTGCATGTTTGATATACGATAACAGCATATATAAACATATTGTGCTTATAAAATTTTATGCTGCAAAGACCAACGTTTTGATGGCAATTAAAAATTATAGTGAGGTTATTTTAGGCAAAGCCCTAATACAGGCTATGGTAGCCAGTAATATAATAGTATAGATGTTTTATTTTGCTGTTGTAAGTCATTTGTTGGATGCACAGAGTAGAAGGCAGTTCCAAGCTGCGTGCCTCAGTTTGACAGGCAATTAGTTATCCTATTCTGTTTAATTTTAAAATATTATTAATTTTCTTCAAAATTTTTAAATTAGTACTGCACATATCAGTTCAATGCTTCAATTGCTGAAGGTAAACAACAAGCTTCACGATCCAGCACACTATACTAATTACTGGCAACCAACAAGTAGATGTCAAAATCAAACGGTGTTATGCATGATCAAAAGACTGTCAAGGGACGAAATCATACAAAAACGAAAAGCTAATCATTTTCAAGAGTTTGGATCACCAACGTTAACCGCATGCAGCGCTCTATCGCAAACCTAAAGATAAAACGAAGGATCAAATTTAATGAAGAGAAGTAAGTGTAGAGGAAAACCCGCCATCGATTTTGGAAATTCAATACTAATGACCGGAAACCAACAAGTAGATGTCAAAAATCAAACGGTGTTATGCAATGATCAAAAGACTGTCAAGGGACGAAATCATACAAAAACGAAAAGCTAAACATTTTCAAGAGTTTGGATCACCAACGTTAACCGCATGCAGCGCTCTATCGCAAACCTAAAGATAAAACGAAGGATCAAATTTAATGAGGAGAAGTAAGTGTAGAGGGAAACCAGCCATCGATTTTGGAAATTCAGAACTCGCAAGGGAACGTCGATGCTAGCGACGACGAGGACTAGAACGGATGCTTGAAGAGACGAAGACCGTGACCGAGGAATTTACTGTCGAAGCCGCGCTCGCCGGCTGGCTGTCACTCTTCCTCCCTCCCGAGATCTCCTTCCTTCTTAGAACCCAACACAAAAGACCTTCTTTGAAAACCCACAGGAGAAGGATTCCCCAACTAGCTAGGGCTGACAGCGCTCTCATCTCAAATTCGAAATTTTGTTCTTCTATTTTTTATATTATTTTTTATTTTAAATGTTTATTTTTATTTTAACATACATCCATCCAACACGTGCTTTTTTTTTTCCTTCGCACAACTTTTTCATCATTTTATAAAAAATTTTCATGATCATTTTAATTAATTTGTATACAAGTATAAAATAAAAAAAAATCTATACAACAACAGCTAATACAAAATAAAAAATTATCTATAAAAAGTATAATTTTTTTATTTTATGTTGATGATTTTTTATTTTATATGAACCACTTTTTAATTTTTATATATGTACAAATCATGCAAAATAACCATACAAAGATATTTTGTAAAATGATGAAAAAATAATACAAAACATAAAAAATCAAGAAATGACATTTTTTACCATTACATGCGTGGACAAGCTGCAGGACCCCACACCACTTAACGCATATTTATTTAATGTCAAATGTGACATAATAGAAAAGCAGCACCTAATAATTTTTCCTAATAATTTTTCCTTCAAAAAAAAATAAGTTTTAGAAGGGGGTGGAGCAGAGGTAGAGACAAAATAATATAACATTTGACTGCAATTCTCTTAGATGCTATAAAATTTAATATTTAAAATTAATTATATTTTACATATATATATATATATAATTTAAAATAAAAAATTAATTTTATTTCACATCTTACACGTACCAAAATAATAAGTAACTTAAATCACATTTTTCATATATTTCAACATAATAATTAATTTTATCTAACATCATTCATAACTTTTAATAAAACAATATCATCTAAATTCAATTTTAATTTTATTAAAATTAAATTTGCAAACATTCTTTGTTATAGTTTCCAATAGCTGCTGCTTTGCCATAATTTAACCCCATTTCTTCATGTGGTTATCTATCATCATAAATAAGAGATTTACATGCATAACATTTTATCTAACATATGCATATATATATATGTACTTCACATTTTAATCTTCATATTTATGTTCAGGATCCAACACTGCAGTTACCAATGATGTAACCAACAATAACATCACCATCAACTTGAGTTGTTTAAAAAAAGTTTGAATTTTCATTACATTATAATATGATGATAACAATGTTTAAACATATAAACAAAGCACATGTATGCAATAGGATATTCCAAATCTTTTAAACAACTCAAATCCAACAATAAAATCACCAACAGTCATCTCGATAATGTTTGATTCGAGTTGTTCATAACTTTTCCCAAATGTAAATGTATATAAATACGTGTTACATAATATGATAACGTAATATGATGATAACAATGTTAAATATACAAACAAAGCACATGCATGCAATAGGACATCCCAAATCTTTTAAACAACTCAAATCTAACAATAAAATCACCAACAGTCATCTCGATAATGTTTGATTCGAGTTGTTCAAAAGATTTCCCAAATGTAAATGTATGTAAATACGTGTTACATACACTGGAATATCGCGGATCTATACAACTTAACTCTTGCAGAGGATTTCCAACAAAATGAAGAATGCATTCCAACATCACATCCATGGTATGTACCTTCAAACAATGCAGCTTGTGTTAAAAGCACATAAATGCTCTTCATAGATCACTGATGACTTTTCTTCAGTGGTCAGCAACAGATTTCTCATGAGGGGTTAGAAACTTGATTGGTTGGCTGAAGCCAGATGAACCATAAAAAAATAGAGGTGGTTAGCAACCAATGGTGGGGACAGATCAGCATCGAATTGGATGGCTAGGATAACGTCATGTGCTGAATCAAAATTCAAATTCAAATTAATTAAAGCTATTAGAGATTTCCATATTAGCTTTATTTGATTTGATTTGATTCGATTCAGAGCATATCTGGAAGATTTGGAGACTCACCACATTTGGAGCTGATTTTATTTTATTGTTCCATATTTGCTTTTATTTATTTGGTATTTTATTTCCTGCATTTAGTATTGTATTTCCAAATTTTACATGGGATCTCTCTATATAAAGAGGTCGCCTTGCATTGTAAAAAAAAAGAGTATTTTTGATGAATGAAATGATGTTTGAGTTTTCTCAGAGCCTAGATCCGGGTTAAGGGGTCGATATTCCGGTGAAGGAAAGGGTAGGGTTAGCCTTTGGTGAGAATCCTCAAATTAGCCTAGTTATCCACCTTTCAAAAAC
>JAEMOT010000712.1:43921-59876 GCA_019297695.1 Apostasia ramifera
GCCCACCTGCGCGCGCCTGCCCGCTCGCGCCTGCCCGCGCGCGTACCCGCACGACGTTTGGTAAATTCTCTTCTGAACGCAACTAAACTGATTATTTGATTTCAACACAAATTATTCGCTCAACTTGAATTATTTATTTAGCTCTAATTGTGTGACCCGATAATTCCTTATGTGTTAATTACTGTTGGATGTAACGGTGAGACGTCTGTCCTAAATTTCTGAACCTCGGATTTGATTTATTGAATTTAAATTGACGCCTTAATCTAAATTGATAAATTCTTATTTATCATACGATCCAATTTAATTTTAGTTTTAAAATATCTTAATTTGCGGGATTCAAAAATTTTATTTATCATATAATTTATCTAGAAAATATTTTTCTCTTAATTAAAATAATTTGCCAATTGATTTTGCTGAATATAAATATAAAAATATTATTGACATCTTTTTTCCGTCCCGCATCAACCAAGGTAATAACTTTTAACGAAGAAAAAAAAATAAAGCAGCAATTTCATATACTGTAAATTTTTCTAAATATCATATTTAAACTCATATTCTCAAAAATAAAACAAAAAGATAAATTCTGTGTTAGGGCTTGATTCACTTGAACTCTGGGTCATTGCCCATGTTGATAATATGTTGTTATCAAGCCTCAAGTTTGTTGCCAACAGATCACTTTTATGTGCAACTTTGGTAATTCAGTGCTCTGATAACTCAGTAACAGATCAACTTTGGTAATTCAGTGCTCATTAATTCAGTGCTCTGATAACTCAAAAAAAAAAAAAGAATTCAATATAAATAATTTAGAACGATTTGTAAGTAGGTGAAAAAGTTAAGAACAAAATGCAATTTCAGCTGATCCGCCTCTCTTTTAAAATTTTTTTCTTCTTTTCTTTCCACGTGATAGAGAGGAGGCTTGAGCAGTGGCCGTTGGCTACTGCCATCTTTTTTATTATATGAGAAATTATAATTTAATCCCCAAACTTTGATATCCATATAAATAGGTCCAAAATTATTTATTCTAGGTCCAAAATTATTTATTTTCATAAAATAAATAATAAAGTTCATTAATTCAATGCTCTGATAACTTAAAAATAAAAATAAAATTAAATATAAATAATTTGGACCTATTTGTAAGATGTGAAAAAGTTGAGACAAAAATGTAATTTCAGATAAGACAAAATTGTTTTTCCATAAAATAAAAAATAAATTCATTAATTCAATGCTTTGATAACCTAAAGAAATAATTAGATTTAAATATAAATAATTTGGACCTATTTGTAAGGAGGCAAAAAAGTTGAGACCAAAATGCAATTTAAGCTTTTTTGGACTTAAATATAAATATGATAACTTGAGAAAAAATCTAAACTTAAATATAAATAATTTGAACCTATTTGTAAAAAGGTGAAAAAGTTGAGACTAAAATGCAATTACAGTTTTTTTTTGTGAATTTTTAAATTAAAAAAAATACAGATAAGAAAAAAAAAAATTTCTCCCGCTAAACTCACACTTTTATATATAGTAAGTATAGATATAAATAGGTCCAAAATTATTTATTTGAAATTTATTTCTTATTTTATGGACCTACTTGTAAGAAATGAAAAAGTTGCGACAAAAATGCAATTTTAGAAAAGACATTTTTTTCTATAAAATAAAAAATAAAATTCATTAATTCAGCACTCTAATAACCTGAAAAATAAATTTGGAATTAAATATAACTAATTTGGACTTATTTGTAAGGAGATAAAAACATTGAAACCAAAATACAATTTCAGCTTTTTTGGACTTAAATATAAATATGATAACTTGAAAAAATATAAATAAAAGAAAGAGCGGTGGGGTGGCGCTACTGGCTGCTGTAGTTGGCAGCTAGCAGCGCATCCCTATCTATTTTTTATTTTTTTAAGGAAAAATTACAATTTAGTCTCACAATTTTAATATGCTTATAAATAGGTCCAAAAATATTTCTTTTAGATCCAAATTCGTTCATTTTGAGTTCAAATCAACTCAAAATTTTAAATCCCAAAGTAAATTCTGGATATCACAATTTTCCCTACTTTTAGCAATTTCGTCCCCAAAATTTACATAAAAAATTTCATGTATTTCATTATACATTCGAACTGATTTATAAGGAGGTGAAAAAGTTGTGACCAAAATGTAATTGTTGCTGTTTTTGTGAGTTTTTAAATTTTAAAAGATACAGATAAGATAAAAAAAAATTCTCCTACTTAACTCGTACTTTTATATATAGTATAGATATGTCGATAACAGGTTGTGATTGGAGATGATGCATAAGGTATTACATCCCATAAGAAGTTTCTTGCCAACAACTTTGAGACAGATTTGGGAAGGTTACATTACATCCTTGGCATTGAGGTCATTAGAAAAAGGAGCAATGTATTGTTGTCTCCGAGAAAGTATGTGCTTAATGTATTGTCAAGAGTAGTATGAGACAATTAAGAGCAGTGAAATCCCCTATGAATCCTAGGGTTAAGTTGCTTCCCAATCAAGGTGAATTACTATCACATCCAAAGCAATATAGAAGAATGGTAGGTAAGTTGAACCACTTGACCACCATGACTACACCAGACACTGCCTATGCGGTAAGTGTTGTCAGTCAATTTATGACAACACCAAGGAAGCCCCACAAGGATGCTTCATCCAAAACAATATAGAAGAATGGTTGGTAAGTTGAACCACTTGACCACCATGACTACACCAGACACTGCCTGTGCGGTAAGTGTTGACAGTCAATTTATGACAACACCAAGGAAGCCCCACAAGGATGCTTTGATGAGAATTCTAATGATGTAGAGCAGTCCCAAATTGACTTCGACAACGAAATTCATTTAGCTCGGGGATGTCATCCCAATTATGTAATTACTTTTATTAATATAGATACTACATGTTCTCTTTTATTTTGGAGAAAGAGTTTTACATCTTTTTATATTGTAATCAAATCTGGAAAAGTATTAGTTAGGTTTAGATGGTGTAATGGCCCTAGCTCATATAACTCCTGTACTATACTTGCAACTTAAATTTAAGTAAACAATGATGAGATGGAAACTCTAATTTTACTCCACTCATCTTTTCCAAATCAGATTCACAAGTTCTAAAATATTATTAACAACATCGAATAGCAGTATATAGGTTATGGAATCTGCACACAAATTATTTAGTTACACAACCATTTTAACCTTCTTTTTGTCTGTGACAATATTTAATCAGTAGGTGAAAACTACCTGGAATAACACCTCGTCAATTTTTTCATCCACAGCAGCCCAATCTCTTCATCATCACCACACAGCCTAGGCCCCATATTGTTGCTAGTATTACTTCACTTGCTTCCAACAACACCAACAGCATTTTACCACTTGCATTCTTCAGTATTCCAACTTAGTCAACATTAATGTTACCTAACACCTCACACTTGGCAGCCAGCTCCACCGTAAACTCAGGCCTTGGAACCACCGTGTTCCTAAAATATAAGCACATTAATCAAGGTGTTCCTAAAATATAAGCACATTAATCAAGGTATACCTAACGCTCAATCTTGAAGAGAGTATACTGTTCACCTTATGCAGTTTAAGAGTTTCGAATACAACATATCTAGAGTTAGCGCAAAATTTTCACAGCAATCCTATATACACAAACCTAAGATCATAACAGTTACACTTTATGTTAGAGTGCATTGACCCAAACAGATGGATTTAAAAGTTGTTGAAACATACAGAAAAGGAAACTAAACCACATGAACACCTCATTTTTGTGAAAGTACCACGAACACCTCATTTAACTGGTGTAAAGTATAATACATGGAGAAGAAATAAAAACAAAATAATGATAATTATATGCATGAACTGACATGCTATGAAATGCATATCATGGTGATCAAAAAAGATGGCATCCATTTAAGTCTTATGCCTTCTCTCGAACAAAAAAAAAAACATAAAAACCTAGAATTTTAAAATATAACAGAAAGAAATGCATGGTTCAGCCCCGCGAGATTTTAATACCTAATGCATGTAATAATCAACACGTAAATAATTAAAAGTTAAGCCAGACACTAGAATTTGCCTTAGAAATAAGCATATGTTTCCAAACAACCTCCATTCCAAAAGATCTCCATTCAGGTTTGTAGAGGATGTGAGTCTAATAGATCACGCTCCCCATCAGGTATGCAGAGGTTGTGAGTCAAATAGATCACCCCTTTCTTCCAAGCAATTTGTCCAAAACAAGACATATTTTGTGTACCTCTAGGCTATTGCAACAACCCTTCTTGCAAAAAGCTTTTATTATAGATTCAAATATGCGAGCATCTACAAGTACCCCCTGATTCATCATTTCTTCAAGCAACCGCATCAAATCTTCAACCCTTCCACCGTTAATTAAACCAAATGCAAGATGGGCAACATGATCAGATTTGAAGCCACACTCAAGGGACCTAACCAAACCAATAGCCGTTGAAAACTTTCCACCCAAGCAAAGCCCATCCACAATGATATTGTAGGTGATCGCACTTGGTGATAGCTCCGTGGATACCATCTGAGCAAGCAACTGATGAAATTCGTCAAACTCTCGAACCAAGCACAACTCATGCAATAGTATATTGTATGTCCAAATATCTGGAGTGAATCCTTTACTTCTAAAGATCCACTTTGCCTTAGAAAGCTTCCCACCCTTGCAAAGGCTCAGAATAACAATGTTAAAGGTCTGTGTGTCCGGTCTTATCCCCTTCTTGAACATTTCAGAGAGTAGCTTCAATACTGAAGGGTATTCCCCAATGTCACACAGCATCTTTATTACAGTGTTAAATGTAGCTGCATCAACACCAAGCCTTAGCTCAAAGCTCTTCCTCAAAAGAAAGATAATCTCTGTAGCCTTCAAATCACGACAAAACAGGCCCAATAAGATATTCAAAGTCACTTCAGAAGGGGGCAATCCCTTCTCTAGCATGATCTCCAATTGCTTCAATGCCTCATCAGTTCTTCCCATCTTACTTAGCCCACTGATGTAAGTGTTGTAAGAAACAGTATCCGGTTCCCACCCGTTCTCCGAGCTTTCAGAGAGAATACTCTCCACCTCCTCAAACTCCCCATTTTGACAGAGACCGTGAATCAGAACGTTGTAGTTCACAACATCGGGAGGGCAGCCCCAGCTCCACATCAGCAGTAGCAACTCCTTGGCCGAATCGACCTTCCCTTCCGCACAATAAGCCTGGAGTATGGGGTTAAATGTGCGAGCATTTGGCATGCAGCTTCCCTTAAGCATCAAAATCAAAACACTGAAGGCATCATCCACCTTACCGGCATGGCATAGCCCCGCGATCAGCGTAGTGTAGTCGATGACGTCGGGCTTGAAACCACGCTCAACCATTACCCGAAAGATATGGTACGCCGAAGCGAAATCTTTCAGGCCGAGGGCGTAGAGTTTCACGAGGAACGAGCAAAAGATGGAATCTGGGGCGATGCCGGAGGTTATCATTTCGTTGAAGACGTTCTCAGCTTCTCTGCAGCGGCCATCGCGCATGAGGGCGTCCATTGCATTAGTATAGCAATAGACATCGGGATTCTTCGCCTCGCGCAAGAGGCGAAGAGGATCGACTCCGCCGCAGAACCAACCAACGGCCTTCTTCATCGGCGATTTTTCCACTCGAAAGCAACGGGAGAGTCTAACTAGGAGCTCTTCACCGGAGGTTAAACTTTTGACATCACCCTCTGCGGAGTCGGAAAGGGAAACTTGGCCGGCGTCGGAGAAGGTGGTCTGATGGCGCCATAAGCAGCCGCATCGGCGAAGGAGGCGGAGGCCTGTGATGAGGAAGTTAAGGCTACTGACGGCAGTAGGAGACACGGCAGCTAGCGGCGATGCGATCCACGCCGCCATGGCATTCAGGAGGAGGCCCGAATGCCGAGAATGGAAGACAACGTGTTCTAGCTAAATTTTCCGTATCATTAATTACAAATTTAGGGTAAATTACTAATAGGGTCCATGATTTAACCCATAATTATACTTTCACATGAAAGTTTTGAAAATCTAATCAGTTTTAAAATAGGTAAAGCAGTTTAAAATTCAATCAAGGCTGAACTGTGGTCGAACAGTAATAATTATAACAATGGGGTTGGCTACAGAATTCTTTATTTTCATTGCGCTCTATCAATTAATTAATTCTTATTTAAGTTTAAATAACTAAGATCACTTCTTATAGTTTCTTGTTATATTTTTTTGTCTCTATTTTCCTTTTTGTACATAGGTAAGATCCAATAACTTTATTTTTCTAACTGGAGCTTCAATCGGCTTATAATTTATATATCCAAACCTTCTAAGCCGGCTTTATCTAAGTTTATTCTCAATTGACGTAATACCAACTTTTTTTTGGATATATTCATTTTTTATTTTATTCTTTCGCTTTCGCGTATATCCATACATCCAACTTAGCATACTCATTTCTGTAATATTTATTTTATTTGTATGTTTTCTCTTTGCAGATCAATATTCAACATCATATATCATGACTAGTTTTACTACGATTTTATAAAATTTACTCTTAAGTCTGGACAGAATTTTCTATCACACAATTCAGACAATTACAATATAAATAGTATAAATACTTTAAAAGTTTACAATCTTTTGATAATTTTTTGTTATCATCAAAAAGGTTTTTTAAGAATTGAGGGTACCAAATTATTCATGAGAACAGTCAAGGAGCTTTAAAGTTGATGAGAGTGGCAAGTAACTGAATAGATATAATATAGATTGGCTAGAAAGATATTTTACTATCATCATAAGGGATGTATTATTTTTACTATATGGACCTGTTGAAAATGATCGTCTAAAGTTTTTGATTTTTTTAAAATTTACAGAGGGAGACGCACTAATAAATATTCTAATAATTTTCAGCGTTCTGGCTTCGGCCGAGTATCAGAAATCGAACTCACCAGAGAAGATTTCAAATCCGAGCTTAGCTGCGCCTGCGCTTCCAGAAAATGGGAAAATTTTCGGGGAGTGATGCGCTCTTGCTCCTCTATCTTCTCGCGATCGTAGTTTCCCTGTTTGTTCGGCCGACATTAGGGATTCGATTTCGACAAGCAACCCAGGAGTCGACCCACCGGCACGTGAATCGTCCGCTGAAGGCGGCCGTTTTCGCGCTTGGGAGCTTCTGGAGGTCCGAAGCGGCCTTCGGATGCCTTCCCGGCGTCGTCCGTACGATTGTAGGCTACGCTGGAGGCACCAAGAACAACCCCGAGTATAGGAACCTCGGAGACCATGCCGAGTGCGTTCAGGTACCTTTCTACTGCTCTTCTCATCATGTTGCCCTTATGTTAACCTAGATGCCCCCAACAATGGCAAATTTGATGTTTCCATGATTGTTTTTTCACTGTTGAGGATGTATACTCTTTCACCATTCAACGTTGATTCCAGGTGCAGTTAGTACACCTTATCTCAAAATAAAAGTTTGATAGCATCGTTAACATCACTCTTTCATGGACTGTGGGCCATTTCATTCCTTCCTTTATAAGTAGTTTCAATTTGATAGTCATCCTCAGCTAGTAATTAATGGTAAATATGGGTTAGTGGGGTTACCTTATTTTACCACACTAACTCAACCAAACAGAATTATGTTACCCTCACTACTCCTGCTACCCCCGTTAACTTTGCTATTCCTTAACTCACTTGGTTAAGACTTGAAAATAAATTGTGTTATCTCAGCTGGTGTAAATATGAGCCAAATAGAATTTATGGATGACTTGGGTTAGCAGCAAATTAGTTACGGAGTTAACTAATCTGGGTTAGCTAACTCCCACCCCCATGCCGAACAGGACATAAATCCTCAATCTTTGTTTTTTTTTTTGAAAGCTAGACAAGCCCTCAATCTAAGGCAAGTATAGTAGCCATACTCTAATAAAAATCTTATCTAGAATGGTTATACTTAAGTTGGATGTCACAATGTAATTGAGAAAAATAACAGGAAAACTGGGAAATTAAGTTGATTCAACCAGAATTGAATGACTAATGCTTTAATACTGTACTATGGAATAATAGTTTCAAGGAGACAATCATTAGGAAGGGTTCACTTCCCAAAATAAAATATTTGAGGCCAAGCTAAGAGCCTGTGATGAAATGATCCTGACATTGAGGTATAAATATATACATCTAAGTTCTACTAATGAAAATGGAGATGGATAGTACAATGCAAGAATTATTCAAACATTGCTACCTATAGTTGTTAGTAATTTAGGAGATGCAAAGGTTATAGAGCAAGATATGAAAATAGATATGACAACAACTAGTTGTAATTAGTACATTTCCATGCAGTTCTACTTGAAGAAATTCTCTCTATAGGTGCAGTTGTGTCAAAATCATATATAATGTTGATGTTCAAAATTATTTTTGGTCTTCCCCTTCCCTCTCTTTACTATCATGATTTAAACTCCCGTACATTTAACGAAATGAGCCTCTAAAGGTTGACAATAGACATGACCAAGCCACTTCAAATGTCCCGCATTAATCTTCTTTTTTTGTAGGTGCCAATTCACCATAATCCTAATATAATTACTTGTAATATGTTCCATCTGTAACGTGAGCACTCATCCATTCAGACATCTACATTCAAATGTGATGCGAAATAATATGCGGATGTAATCCTATTCAGAGATCAGTAAATAAAATTAACAGACGAACATAAACATTACGAAAATAAATATTGATGATAATTATGTAATAATTAAGAACCTCAATATCACGAGAGAGATCAATTTTAAATATTTAGAAATAAGTTCAAATCATATGTAGATAATTTGTTACAAGATGCAAGGTATCGCTAATTCAATAAATCAAAGCCGGAGTATGCAGATAATAGGTAACCTCACATATAATCAACCCAACTGCAATTCATTGGCACAATAATATTTAAGTCACACGGGCGAGCAAATTGAATAGTCCCAACAATAAAAATCACCACAAGATCTCACAGAATATTCGAAATATTAGTTAAGTTTCAGAATTACCTATAATAGAGAATCCGAATTCACAAAAGCGATCATGGCAACCAATCCGACAAGCAAGCACAAGCTGAGTAGCAGATCAGTGAGGATGCGAGTCGAGCACAAGAGGTAGCAATGGAGGTGTTGGTAGCAACGGGACACGAAACAGTAAACAACGAGTTGGCGATGGCGGTTGTCACACTTAGGAACGGTGCTGAGGTGAACAGTCGGAGATGAGGTCAAATAGCGACTAGCTAGCAAAAAATGCTGACAAACGGCGAAGACAACACCAAACGTCAGCGGGGTGCTGAGCTGGGTGCAAATTGTGGAGTGACATAAAACAGGTGCTTTTCGAGACCTCAAGCGAAGGTGGAAATGTGGTCGACGTTAAGCAAGATGGTGTTCACCGCTAGGCGGCAAGCTCGCTGGCAGGAGGCATGCTTGTCAGAGACTCTTGGGAGGGTGGTGATAATGGGCAGTTGGTGGGTGGCATCGGGAACAGAGGGGCGGCCATCAGTCGGCGCGGTGGAGAGCTCGGGATTTAGGGTAATGTGGGAAATTATTTGAGGGGTTTACAGATAGATTATTGAAATCAGTGAACAAATTAAGAAAGGAGTTGAAGTAATACCTTAAGTTTAAAATATTTAGGAATTTTCACCTAAGGCCCCAACTCTTCCCTTCACTAGAATGTAACACACTGATTTCAACTCAAAGAGATTTCATTCCAGCATTAATAACAAATAACACTAGCTCATGCCTTTATATAAACATATTACAATCAAAATTTAAAATGCAGAAATAAATGCAGAAATAAAAGATAATACAATATTTCAAATGTGAACATCTAAAATGGAAAGAAAGCAAATAAAATCAGCCTAAAATTTGGAAGATTTTCATTCAAATCAATTAATTGATTTAAATGGGGATTTTCAATCCATCTAATCAGCCACCAATCACGCCTACTACCAAATCTACTGACGTCAATCATCTATCTAGATCGATGTCACGTGGTGAGATCTCACGTGTATAGACTCTGCCTGGAATAAATCGATGGTCCGATGGCGTCGTGTCCCAACCAAAATGGCTTGTGAACTGATTTTTTTCAAATCCTTTTCTTTTTTTTTAAATGGCTTGTGAAGTGATTTGTCTCATATAACAATATACTTGACATTGAAATATAAACTCTCACATGTCGAAAATGGATATTTGTATATTCTTTCATCCTTCTTAAGTTATTCTTCTCAGATTGTATTAGCTAACTTATTCTTCTTAATTTGTCATTGTTGATTCTACGAACATCCTTTTTCTAAATGACATAGCATTCCTCACTTTTAAATTACATTTAAACTGCAAAATCTGCAAATAAATATTCAATCTAGATTGCCAACATGCAAAAAGAACATTATTGAATTTAGGTGGCATTTTGATAAATTGTCCTTCAATGAAGATCCAAGTAAGAATAGTTGTGGAATAGATCCCCTCAAGAGAGTTACACTTTCTGTACAGGGAAGTTTCTCTACTGAACTGGTATGACAACCAAAGTAGGGGTGAAAGAGTGACTTCTTGTTAAAATGTGGAAATTCTGATCATATGAAGAATCATGCACAATATCTATATAATCACTCAAATAAGAAAATATTTTTCTGTAGTTCTATTAAACTGTAGAAAAATATTGTTCTAGTGAAGTGGACTCATGGTTGTTAAAGCTTGACAGCTTTGGCTGTATGCTTAATCTTCTTATCCAAAAGGTTATCAATATGCCAATTTGTTGTGTGCACCCACAAACAACAACATCAAGCATTCAGTTTTATATTATCATCACCCTTTGTAAACAATAGTGAGGTAATGTTCTGTTTAATTCATCATATCAACCAGTCTTGCTTATACTCACCTCCCTTTACTGTCCCGACTTAGGCCCTATGTAGAATGCTGTTCAAGCACCCATAATTTCTGTACAGAAATAATTGAATGCATGGTTGCTAGTATGAAATTGCTTGTTAGATAAATTGTTGTAGATCTGGATATACTTTTTGAATTTTTGCAAGTTTCGTTGGCTTCCCTATTTCCCTATATGATAGGACACTGTTTAATTGACAGTTATTTTTGCTTATCATTCAATAGGTAATTCTTTTTGTATATTTGGCATAACTGTTTATTTAGAAATCTCTTGTTTGTATGGAATTTTAATGTTTTGCTTAAGTTTTCCCTTATTGTATTGTGGAACTCATTTGTGTATGATATGTTCTATTATATGTAGATCGAATATGATCCCACTGTAATTTCATTTAAGCAACTTTTGGATGTATTTTGGGCAAGTCATGATCCAAGACAGCTTTTTGGACAAGGACCTGATGTAGGCAATCAGTACAGGTAATCAAGTTAAATTGTATTTGGTTAGTAAGTCAACTGCAATTTCTTTTTGTGGAATGATCCAAGAGGCTTATCAACAAATAGTTATTTAGGATTTTTTCACCATTTCAGTTGATAATTACTCATGTAACTGTTACATGCTTAGGTATTCACCACCTTGCTGGCAGATGTTGAGGCTTCATAGTTAGTACTGATTAAAAGAAGTTTCATTTTGTAATCACAACTTTGCTTAGAAAATTGCGGGTGGTTTTCCTTTTCCCTACCTTTTTAATGCGAATTTTCTTTATTGTCTAAATGACTAGGAGAAATTTGCCTTTGGCTTGTAGAAGGGTTAGTGTGTGCGTGTGTTTATATATTAACAACAACAACAAGCAAGCAAGCTTTTATCCCACTAGGCTGGGAACAAGAAAATGGTCATGAGAAATATAGTATTAAAGCCTCTATATATACATATATAAGCCTCATATTTTCCACAATATAGTCAATAAAATGGTTAAAAGAAATTTATTTGAATGCAGTATTGGAAGAGAGACAGAGAGAAAATAAAGCATCTTTTCTCCTTGTTTGTATTTTAGAAGAGCCATATTATTTTTGATTTGCTTAAATATTTTATGTTAGCAATTAAGTCCTTGAAATTCTTGTATCACCAACAATATCTGAAACACAACCAAGCAGAACATGTGCCATTACAAGGGTATAGACCAGCGGCCCAGCAATGTAGTGGGAACAATCACCTTCTTGGCTGCTCATGCCTCATTGAATATATATGACATATATTATATTTATCAAATATTCTTCGTCTTATATCTACTGAGGGCAACAAAGTTTCATATTGATACTACTGCTTGTTTATTATAGGAAAGTTATCATTTCTATAGTCATAACATCGTTATGTTGTGACTAACAGATCCATTATACTGACAAATGGAACCCTAGAAGCCAGGTTAGCGGCAGCCAGCAAAGAGAGGGAACAAACAATCAGCAAGAGCAGCATCGTGATGACCCAAATCCAGCAATTGGGAACTTTTTATCCCGCTGAATCAGATCATCAGGTTTTCAGAATTTTATTTGTTCGTCATAAAACAAGTTTGCAAATATGAATTTGTGATTTCGTGTTCATAGCCTTCTTCCTTTGACAGAAATTTGAGCTAAAGCGCAATCGGCTTCTCTTGCAACTAATTGGAAACATGCCTGAAGAAGAGCTTCAGAGATCAAGCTTGGCCACTAAACTAAATGGATATGCTGCCGAACTTTGCCCTCCTAAGATCCAAAAGAAAATCGATGCTAAAATTGACGATATTCTTAAAACTGGGTGGCCTATCTTAAGGGATATTTAGCTTTCTCTGCCATGGTGGGGAAGTAAAATCAGTCTAATCGATGCAAAAACAATGCTGGTGAATTCAGAAGCACAAGCGGGACGAAGTATGGTATGTCCTTATAGAGTCTATTGTGTGACGAGTTCTTTGTTGGTTTGTTTTCCTTCTTATGTTGATATATCATGATTTTTCCTGTTGATATTGAAAAGTTTTAAGCATACAGAATTACTTAAAAGCTGAATGGAGAACAATCCTGAAACGAAGAAATCCAAGAATGGGGTGATTTTGTGCAAGTAATCTTGTTGGCTTGTAGTTTTTTCATCTTACAATCCTAATAAAGTATAAGATTTCACCAAGTGCTCCAATGTATGTGACTTGTGGAATGTGAAGCTTAATTTCGTATTTATGATTCAGGCTTCTATCCCTCCATTCCATTTTTAGAGTTTTGAAATATTTTGATTTTGAAGTGTTAGAAATGTGTTACAAACAAGATTATTTTGTAAGTTGGTTGCTTTCCACTCTATTATAAATAAGAGGGAGAATTTTCATTTTAATTTGATACTTTGAATAAGAATTTTCGATGCAATCATCATCGCGTAGGCAAAATTTTGTTGAATTACGTAAAAATGTGTGTTCTTCTCTATTTTTTTTGTTGTTTAATCCTAAATTGATGAACAGGTGGTCAAAAACTTGTAAATTCTATTATGGCTTGATGAACTAATGATATGATTACTCACTTAAAACCCTTGAAACAGAAAAATTATGTGTATTAGGCTGCAATCTGATTGTGTTATAGAAGCTGCTAATGGTGCTCGTTTTGCATATATGTCTTTATAGCCTTTCATGCATTACAGGTAATTATTAAAAAAAAGACTTGACTTGTTCATGTTACTTATAATGCTCTCATAATTGTTTATTACTTAGGAATAATTTTATTTGTTTAATTTAGTTTGGGGTGAGAGTATGGCTCCAAGGTCATATGTTATTTAACTTGGTTTTCAATTTGGTTTAAGTTAACTAGTTCATAAGTTATTTAACTTGGAGTCTAATATGGGTTGAGCTAAGTTAAGTCCAGTTCAAGTTAGCCCCTTACAAAATGAAGGGGCATTTACATTCATGCTACTAACAATTTTGAGTATTATACAATCTTTTAAATACACATGACATTTCATAATTTAAATTTTATTAAAAGGGTCATATATATAATATTGAAAAGTTTAAATAGTATGTAGGTAATTATCCTATTAAAGAAACTTCTATCAAATTGATCTCTCCATCATCCTTTGTGATGGAAGGAAGGTTAATGGGGCTTTTCAAGAGCATTTGTTAGTGTTGCTTTTCAAGATGACATTTCCTTTCCTACAATTAGCGAAAGTAACAACTAAAGATGCCCTTTTATTAAAAAACTCTTCCCATGATGGTAACTCTATTGAATACATGTCGAATAAAGTAAAGGGAGTGGGCAACACAAATGTCACATACTCAATAATGTTGGGATTACTGCTTGTAATAACACTTCATCAGATATGGAGCACTTCAAATATATCTTCATAATCCATTAGTAAGAGAGGTCGAGGGCTATTTTGAGAGTCATTAGCTTTCTCAATCTGAATATACCCTCAAATGACTTGAGCCATTGAGCTAGGATGGCGTGTTTGGAATCTACACAAGTGGTCGAGAATTAGTGCCAGGTATTGACCTCAGGTGAACCATAGTTGTGTTGTTGATGACAAAACTTAAGACCTCGACCAAATATCGAGGGACAGTTCGAGAACAAGAAACTATGGCACGTCAAAATTTTACCTAAATCAATGGGATCACACTTATGAGAAACTATGACCTTTAAATTTTGATCAAACTCCTTGAGCCATATCAACACCTCCTTCTTCTTTGAGCAGAAACACAGGAACATTTCGGAAGAATGGCAAGCTCTTATGTTGCAGCCACAAAAGCTCCTCTGTGCGAGCTTCCCTTGGTTGGAAACTCTTATCATCATCATCGTCTTCTGCTTCTTCTTCAACGAGGCGGCTTTTCTTAAATGCAAAACTTGGCTTGAGACCATCGGAGATCGAACCGACTCGAGCTCATCAAGAGCCATGGCCAAAATCCCGACTCTCCACTTCCTGATGCAGATGCCCAAGACCTCAGCATCAAGAACAGCCATGTTTGTGCTTCTAGCTGCATCTCCCACCAGCACCACATTATCCCAACTCATTTGAGGCAGAGGATCACTGTCAAATATCACATTGATGAAAGGATCTTTAGATTCCTTCATAAGAAGTGCCATTCAGAGCTCCAGATCCTGTTAGCATCTTGGTGCATCTTCTCAATCATCTCATTATCCATTTTGACTGTCAATGATCGTCCCTGCATTAAGTATTTGATCACAAGCCATTCTATGCTAGAGGAATTGTGAAGATCTGTGGTTGTTGATCGAAAAGAGCAGGAAAGTAATTGTCAAGTGATATTTTAGGGAAAGAGAATTGCTAGTGTAAAGAGCAACTCATAGCAGATTTCTAAATCTGGTGAAATAAAAATGATATGAGCAGACTTGGCCGAGTCAGCAAATAATTTCTCAATATTTGAAGAGCGTATTAGCTCCTCATCCCAAGCTCCTAATTATGAGAACCACTTAAGCCTTTGTTGCTCGCTTGTATCTTCTTTTTCCTCCTTTATTTTGTGATAGCATCGTAAATTTATTTTTTCTTAACTTTATAGTTATAAACTACTTAATCTTTTTTTTTTTAAGTTAACTGAGTAAACTTTATTTTTTTTAACTATAACTTTATTAGCTGCTTACTTTAAGCTACCTCCCAAGTAATTGTTTAACTTAAGCTGCTCAAACATCAAACTAGTTAAGCAGTCACATTTAGTTCCTGCTAAATTATTTTTTATTAATATTTTAAATTCATCACAAATTTTAATAATTTTATTTCACATTTAATATAAATTTTTAATATTAAAAATTAATTTTATTTCACATTTATTACAAATTTCAACATTAAAATTAAGTAATTCCACTTAGACCCCTAAGGTTTATCTATTTTGACGTCCAAGTCCACAAACATCAAAACATATCGTCCAAGTCCACAATAATTACTATATCGTTCAACAGGGCCCTAGTTATTTTTAAAAAGTTTCCAATCAGGTCTAACATAATAATTTCTGTTTAAAATACCGTTACTTCATCAATAAAATATTTTTTCAATTACTATTTTACCCTCACGCGCAGTGCGTTCGCGGACGGACCACCTGCGCGCGGCCTCGGCGTCCTCGCACGCGTTGCCG
>JAEMOT010000712.1:59915-108027 GCA_019297695.1 Apostasia ramifera
GCCCGCACAGAGCATCTGCGTGCGAGGCGGCGCGTTGCGGCGATGCATGCAAGGACGTCGCGACCGCACGCTGCCGGCTGCCTGCGCTCGGATGCTAGCAGAAGTGCGCTGCCGGCCACCGATGCTCGAGGCAGTGCACCTGTACACGGCCGTGATCAATGGCATATTTTGAAAATTGGCAAATTAAGAAAGAATATTTTTGTCATTTTTACAATACATAACAGATTCTATCATGGATGAACAATGATGTTCCATGTAATATTTTTTATGAACCTAAAAGACACGTTTTGAGATTTATGAACTTTTGTGTCCAAGTAAGCAAACCTCAGGGCCTAAATGAAATTACCTCTAAAATAAATTTTACTTCATATTTTATACACCCCTAATATAAAATAAATTTATTTCATACCAAATTCATAAAATAATATATTTTCTCAATCGTACCTAAATGAATTCATAGTGAATTTAAACCTTTAATAGAAAACATTATTGCTATAACCTAATATTAAAATAAATTTAGGTCATACCAAATTCATAAAATAATATATTTTCTCAATCTTACCTAATAGATTCATATTGAATTTAAACCTCCAACACGTGAAAAATTATTACATCCAATAGACGAACACATCATCTGTTCGCCCACCAATAACACTTTGCTACACAGATAAGAAAACTCTGTTGCACAGAAAATGTCATAAACGGCATCAAGACTGGACAGACTGTCTAGTAGGTATGACTACACTAATAGATCGTTCGATCTTGCTTAATGGGCAATCTGGCATACTACTGAAAAGGTAAATATTCGTCCAGAAAAATAGGTATAATTTGAGGCCAGACAGATATCACATGCATTTATATCATTTATAATTGATACCTATCTGATCTCAAGCTATACTTTTCTAGACAGATTTTACTATATTACATACCTAATTCTTCGAAACGGAACGTCCGGTTAGACAAACCAAGCAATACGATTTTCTACCAGACAGTGTGATCTCTCTCATTGCAAAAATCAGACAGTCTGATCGTCAGTTAGCGTCTTAATGCTTTTTAGTCTCGTAGAGCCCACTATTTATGCCTAATAATTTCTTCCAACATGGTGCAGAAAATTTTTTCCAACCTCGCATTTTCACGTAAAATTTATTGCATCTACGTAAAGTTCTAACCTTAGCTTGTGACTTGGGAGGAAATGCTGACGAATCGACATGCTCCCATCAGCTACGATTAGAAGATCGCTGGAGATTTCCTTTATCTCCTACGTCAGCAAGACATTGACTTTGATACGAACAAAGCCCCTGTCTTCTGATATGTCTAGAGTGCGAAGAGGCGACCCCAGAGAACTACCTCCGACGGCATAGTTTTGTGCATTATTTGAGTGGAGGTCCATCCAGTGGAAGCTTCTATAGTTGGAAGCATCGTCTCTTGCAATAGCAACCCTTTCCTTCGTCTCGCCATCCACCCGACAGAGCTGCAAGAAGAAGAAAGAACTCGATTCAAATGCTTGATCACGTCAAGCATCCATGCACCAATCGCAGAGAGCCACTTAAGTGAATGGGCCCTGCTTCATGCATAACGCTGCAAATAACGTTAAGTTGCTTAGCAGCCGAACGGACTATCCAACTAATTGACCAGACGGTTTAGTAGCCGATCGAACCATTTGTTTGCTCTGAATGGACAATCCATTTGGCTACCAGATTAAGTAAATATTTATCCAAAAATATAAGTATAGCTTGAAATCAAGTAAGTATTCATCTGAAATAACAAATATCACATATAACTACATTTTCTCCAATTAATACTTCTCTGATTTTAAACTATACTTATTTTTTTAGATAAATATCTACCTCAATACTTACTTATCTTGTGGCCAAACAGACAGTCCTATCAAAGTGAACGAACCGTCCAGTCCGCCAATCAAATAGTACGATTGGCTACTCGACAACTTAACACTGTTTCAACGTTATGTGCAAAGCAGTGCCTACTCACTTACATGGCTCTCTGCGATTGGCACATGATTGCCTAAAATGGTTATATATTCGAACCTAATAATTGCATATGAACTTTGAGCCTGGGGGTTGAACATTAAATCCTAAAAAATCACAGCCTAATCATCATATGTGTGGCACAATGAAGACAAGACAAAGCAAAATCAGAGGATGCACATATGGGGCTAACACTCTTATCTAGCCCCTTCAACTGATCAGGGGCACAGACCAAAAAACTTTTCAATGAGTGTAGGGATGGTACAGATATCTGAAACAAGAAAGTCTCCCTCTCTCTCTCTCTCATTTTGAAAATGTTGTTAGATGAGCACCCAAGTCTTATGTTTAGAGCATCCATGGTAATCATGAGGGACAAAGAGGGAACATAGAAAGCAAGAAACTCAGAAGATTATACCTAATAAACAACTATTATTCAGTAAGCAGTGTTCTTTGGCATCCACCAAAGGTTAACAAGATACACAAGGCAGGAAATCTTGTTACAGTATGTAATAGCTATATGCAACATAATGAAAATACAAAACTATAAACTATGTATAGTACCAAACAAATTCCATTACAAAAAGTACAACAATCTGAAGAAGAAAAACAAAAGAAAAAAGAAACACCAACTTGAATAGTACAATCATCTACTTACACAATGATTTCAATGCAAAAGAATGAGGAAAATTAAGTTAAAAATGCAAGAGCCCAAGCTGTAAAATCTACAGGTGCATGAGCATAAGCTGTAAAATCTACGGATAGGTCATTTTCAAAAACATTTGCAATCAAGAACAGTATTTAAGGGTAAAACTTGAATGTCTACATTGAGAGATAAAAGAAAGGATGTACAGATGATCAGAATAAAACTACCACGGAGACTTCAAGGTTCTGAAGCAATCACCAGCAGCATGTCTGATACTGAGCTGTACTTTTTCTGTGGGACAAAAGTACCAGCAAGAGAAAGAAACTCGTGTAAGCATTGCTCTAAATTCGAACAAACATGTACAGCAGGACGAAACCATGAATGAGTTTGATGCATCGAATAAAAACCACGAAAAAGAACACAAAAACATTGATGGTGGTATCAACGGATTTAGCATTGATGATCACTTGCGCCGTTTTTCTCTATGGCCCCCTCTAGCCATGCAATACTCACCATCTATGGCCTCTGATGATTCCGAACTCCAGGCGGACTGGGGAGATTGTGTGAGCCCATGCTTGCGGTTCTTAAGAGCCGACGGAATTCAGATAAACTAATCTTCCCATCCTTGTCGATGTCAGCTTCCTCTAATAATGGGTCAATGGACCCTTTAAGCCCGGTATGCTGCATTACAATAGACAAATTCAGATTGTCTGCTTGTGGTCATCTCCGAAACTATCAATGTGTATAGTTCTAATAACAATAAAAAGAATTTAGATACCTACTATTATTTTAAAACATACAATTACATATTTCACATCCTAGTCTTCATTCCACAAATATTTAAATTCTGTTTGCTATTCCAATGAATGAAAAAGATTGAGCAGAAACATGTAAATATAACAGAAAAAATAACAGCAGTAACAACAACAACAACAACAAAAAATTCAATCCCAACTAAATTGTGGTCAGCAAGTGTTCATATTTATTATCCAAAAATTGAGGAAAAAATCATCTATATTACTTTTCAGCAGTATCTATAAACAAGATAATAAGTTCTTTTCACATGTCATCAAAAGGAGTAACTTCTCTAAAAATAAAGATGATTACCACAGCATGATTTTTAAGGTCCAAAGGAATTTACCAGTCTGAGTTCCTCAGGAGTGATATATCCATCTCTGTCCATATCAAACTTATCAAAAGCTGCTTGACTGCGGACATTCCACCTTTCGGAATCATGCTCTTCTAACTGATGCACATGCAAAGCTGCTGCAACAAATTCGGTAAAATCCACCAATCCATCGGTGTTGCAATCAATCTGCACCAAAAATGTTTTCACTTAAAGAATTCCAACACCATGCATAAATTGTTACATTACTGTATTAAGAAAATAAGCATGAGTTGTAGAAATCTGTAAGAAACAAGGTTAGTCTCTATTTTTTGTATAATTTCATGGCTCATGGAACACTACAACTGGCCTTGTTTCTTTTTTTCCCCACTTTTCAAAAAAATGAAGAAACAAGTTGTAATGTTCCCTAAGAAATATAAACCATGAAATATACAAAAAGGACAAGCACAGAACAGTAAGAAGTTTATTAGAACTAAAGATAAAGTCATATGAATGAACTTAAATGCTAGACGCTATGGTTGACTTACAGTGTAATAAATCCACTTTGAAAGACCATGCTTATCAACAGTAATTGCGAACTGGACATTTAGTTGAGCAATTCTACTTGAAAGGAGGTTGATTAAGCAAATAACTTGCCCTTCATTTACTTAAAATTCCCAAATCCATTTTACAGCAAAAGCAGCATCATATTTGCTAAAAATCTGGTAGTCAACTGACCTGTTAAATCTCTGGTAGTCAACTAGACTAAAAGCTTAATTTTATGGGTTATAACCCACTACTAATTTGTATTCTAACATGGTCCCCCATATGTGAGCTTATTTAGCATTGCAGCATAGATTCAATGCAACATAATTATTTTTTATGCTATGTAAGAGACAAATGAAAGAAACCAGAGAACAAGCCGGAGACCTCTAGCTCTGATATCATGTCAAATTTTAATCAACTGGTGTAAAAGCTTGAATTTATGTCATAGCCCAACAATAACAAATATTATAACAACGCTTAGAACAAAACGCTGAAATTAATGCTCAATCTCTCTTAACAAACTTGATAATATTAGCTCCTAAATTACAATCTTTGCTTCTTATGGATTTACATTCCCATTTGGTCTCGACCAACAGAGTTGTAGTGCTTCCCCAACCACTAATGTGGCACATATGGCAATTAATGACATGTCAAGGACAGAACATACATGTTTGGCCCATCAAAAAGAAAATAATATCTACATTTCAAAAAAAATGAAAGAAACTAATATCATATTAAAATCAGAAAGAAAAAAAAATATTAAAATCAGAAAACAAACGGAGCGCATTTTATGGTAAGCAGTCCTGCATCAACTGATATATTTTCCTTTATAGTAAAGCAACTAGCATCAATTATTTTTTTAAATATGGTAGGTAGTATCAAGTATTAAGGTCAAAATGCATGTGAAGAATGATAATAGTTTCTACAACAACAATGACAACGACTAAGCAATTTATCTCACTAGGAGAGATCGATTACATAAATCCTTTGTTTCTATTGCACTCTATCAATCAACAAAATAATAATAGTTTCTACATGTCAAGGCAAATGTTGCATTCAAAACTATAATAACTTAACATTCAGAACAAGTCTGTCATGACTAACATAATTTGCTTGCAAAATGAGAAGTTCCAATATTCAAACTAAAATATAGGGTAAACAAATACATGGAGATAGGGTAGCAAAAGAAGGCAAATTACAGCTTGAAGAATCTCTAGAACACGCGAATCTTTCATTCTCCAAGGAATATCTTGTGCAAGAGCCTGCACATGGTAAACAAAGATAAAAAAATTACAATGAGTTAAAAAAAAAGTGCAAAATAGATGACAGTCACATCAGCAATAACCAATGAAAGTAGATTTTGAGCAGTAATTTTTCTGACTAAACACAAATAGCAATGTAGCAGGCAGAAGAAGAGGATAACAAATTACAAGCAAATGATAGGCCCAAATCCCTCTCTATTGGCCAAAACGCTCCTAAGGTAATAAAACAAAATAGGGCCATTTACACACAAAAACTTCGCTATTTACACCCAAAACACCCTACAACAACCAAGCCTTAATCCAACTAGGTGGGGTCAGCTACATGAATTTTTTGTTTCTATTGCACTCTATCAATTAACAAATCCTTATCTAGGTATAAGTAAGTCAAATCACTCCTTATATTTTCTTGTCATGTCTTCTTTGATCTCCCTAAAACAATTATATACAACATTGTCAAATATATTCACTCTCTTTTTCCAACCACCCTAAATATTACCCAATCACATGTGCATATTAATTTGGGTGAGAGAAACATACAAGAGTAGTTAAATTATATTTTGAACCACTTTATGTGTGTTGTGTGTAAATCACTTATTTTTTGTGTTTAATATGCAAACAGCCCAAGTTTCTGTGACATGTATGTTAAAGTTCAAATCAGGTTCTAATCCCGTTCAGTAAAAATGACCCAGAATTGCAGCAAAAAAGAAAAGAGTGCTAAAAATAAGGCTTACTTGTCTCATTTCTTCGAGACTGATTGAGCCATTTTTATCAACATCAATGGCATCAAACTGGTCTCTGAGATCAGAGAGTTCATCCTCATTTATCGTGCTTGCTAAAGCCTGCTTAATAAATGAATATGCAATCCTTAAGATCCAATGGTGTAAAGCAAGTAAAAAACTCAGTCAACAACCATGAAAAGGATCACTAACCCTGAGGGCAAACTGCTTAAAACGATTGTATTTAACAAATTGGCGCATATTAGATAAAACAGATATATCCAAGGGTATATCCTTTGCCTCTCCCCCTTCTTTGACCCATTGATGTGCTGCAGAAATTGAATATCTAATAGAATTATAGAAGAAAAATACTGAATAGATGACATATCACTAATTAACATGCAAATAATAGTAATCAAAATAAACAACATAATAATATTAGTAATAATAATGAAGTTGTAATACTTGCTAACTGTAGCTATCAGAACTACACTAGCCACTTACATCATGAACAGGAAAATAATAGCATTATGTACTTGATTCAAAGTTTTGGCAGCTCATAAGACAATCTTAGCTAATATCCTCCCCTAACACCTTAATACATTCACTATTCTTGTATTTGTTTAATATATGTAGTATTCAAGATTTTGGAAAGTAAACATACATAAAGCTTGAGCAGCTGTCAGCCTGGCACGAGGATCTTTCACTAGTAACTTCTGAACAAAATCTTTAGCACTAGAACTTATGCTTGGCCAAGGCTTCCTCTTAAAATCAGGTTTGTTCTTCAAGACCTGTGAAAACTCCTCATCAAAAGAAATTATACAAATTTCAAGCTGGAATTCACCCATATAATAAAACAAAAGATCACTGCTACAACCGAAATAAACCATAGACCCACCACGTATATGGTCAAGGTCCTAAAAAATTTCACAAGTAGGGTGATGAACATAAAAAAGGAAAAATATCTTGTAACAACTTATCCAGTTAAGAGTGAAGGTTCACACCCAAGGCCTAAGCCCTTCCCTATCCGGGATATCGATTCATTTCAGAATCAAATAATCGCAAGGAAAACACAAATCCAGTTCATTCAGCATTAGGAAAATAAGAATAACAAGGAGACATTTATATAGACCTTCATACAAACTGACTTAATAAAGAAAAATACATAATATAATATTGTTCTCACACAAACGAGGAAATACCAAATAACAAGCCTAAAATAACAATCACAGAAATAGAAATAACTAATACAGAATAAATGTGAAAACCTAAAATGAAATCTCCAATTAATCAGAATGAATGGGAGATTTTCAATTCACCAAGTCAACAATCCGCAGCATCCATCATTCCAAATTTGTCCTAATAGTCAGTCAATCCAGATCGAAGCAGTGTGGCTAGATCTCGGCCATCGACAATAAACTCTGTCAGGAATGAATTGACGGTCGATCATGGTGTCCCCACTAATGGTTCTTTTTTAAACTCGGTATCGAGTTAAGTTCAAGTGAAGTTAGCCTAATACAAAGCTAAAGTTTTCAATGCCAAGATTAGTTTAATTCGAGTCAATAAAAAATATTCAATTTTGAGTTAATTTTCAAATTGGTTCAAGTTAATCTAAACATTAAATACCCAATAAGTAGCTTTTATACAAATGCAAAAAATATGAATTTGGAGATAATCAGTTGGTTCCAAAATAAATCGATTTCATTTTGAGCGAGATGAGTTTACGTCACAAGAAAAGCGAGTTGAGTTTACGTCACAAGAAAATCGAGTTGATTTCAACCATCTAAAATTCAAGTGATTTTTGAGCAAGTTTTGAATTTCCATCATAATTAGCAGCCCTACTTTGTACAAAATCCTTATGGGATGCAGGACAAGCAACAAACAGAATAAGACCACTATAAGAGTATTCAACAGGGAGTTATAACTAAGGGAAAATTAGCAGTTGAATAGGACCACCAAATCAGAGCGCTGACTAGCTTATAAATCCAATAAATTGAATGAATAATCTGACGTGCATGCAGAAGGTAGCCCATGTGACAACAGGCTGTTAATAAGAGAACAAGCACAAATCCAAATGACTGAAGAGATCCAACATTCTAAACTCATATAGGCATTGCAGTGCAAATGTTTCACAAAACCTGACAGCACCTTCCATTCTATTTTGAACAAAGATGCTTCGAACTTGAAATACATAGTGGTCATAAACAATTGAGTTCGAGCCAAGTAAAACTTGAACTTAGTTAATGACAAATAACTCCATAATTAACTTATCTAATGTTTAGCACTTATATTCCAACATTAGAGTTACAATTTTGTCAATGAAACTCATATAATCACAAAAAGTAGACTCAAGTTTAAGGTTACCCACTAAAAGAGAAACAAAAAATACTGAAATATTCTTCAACCATGTTTCATCCCCAGACGGAGAGAGAAGCATACGGATCAAGGATATCTTTAGAGGTTGATAGCAAACAACTGAGGAAGATCAAATACTTGTTGCTTTAATTATAAATATATATACAAACTTCGCATTTTTATATTACATATAAATTTTCAACCCAGAGCTAAATGAGCAGCTCTTACTTAATAGAGTGTAATGAAAATAAAGAATTCATGTAGCCAACACCACCTAGTGAGATAAAAACTTAGTGATTGCTGCTATTGCTACTAATTTTCGATCCAGATAGAATCCAATTTCAAGCAAACACCTAAAAACTCAAGTTTGACTCAAAACAATTTTTGAGCCAAAACAAATGGCTCGTGATTCAAATCTTTTTTCTTTGAGTCAATTCCAAACCATCCCAAGTCCCAAATGATTTTCGAGCAAGTTTTGAGTTTCAGTTATTTTGCTTTCCCCTAGCATAGCTCTTTTATTATATGATCGTATAAATAAATGGTGAGATGCGCTGAAGAGGCCAAGGATATCACAACCAGTTCAAGGCCCCAGAGCTTTATTCAGTTATTACATCTTATATACTAGCATCCGATCAGAATCTAACCCGACTAATAGCTAAGTGCTACAATGATATGATAGAAGTTATGTATTTCAAACATAGCAGAGAATACACCTGCAATTAATAAAATAGCAAAGATAAACACTGAAACATACAATCCTTAAAACACGACATATTTGAAAAGCAAATTACCTCCTTAAAAATTCCATCTTCCGTTTTATCCCAAAATGGACGCCTCCCACATAGCAAGATGTAAGTGATGACACCAATACTCCAAGCATCTGACTCAGGTCCAGATTTGCGTTTTAGTACCTCCGGAGCAACATAATAAGCACTACCAACAATGTCATGGAATTTCTTCCCTATAGAGTACGACTTTCAAGGTCAGATTCTGAAAATTTCCTTTCACATATCAGTGCAGATAGAGAAAATGATGTTTTCAGAATCAACACGGACCTGGCTTTATAAAATCAGATAGGCCAAAATCTGTGGCCTTAAGAGGTGAATCCTCTTTATTTGACTTGAAAAGAAAGTTCTGAGATCAGAATATGTTTAATTTGTTACAAGTCCATTACGGAATGACATATTTCAACCAAAAACTGCTAAAACGTTTTTACAAGTTTACCTCAGGTTTCATGTCACGATGTACTAGACCATGCAGATGACACTCAGCTGCAACTTTGAGCATCTGCCTCACTACGATAGCAGCATCTTTCTCTGTATATCTGCTATCTTTTCTGGTGAAAGTGTTTAATCAAGAGGACTTGTTATTCCAAAACACCAAAAATGGTTAGACGAAACATTAACAAGCTTCAAGAAGAAAATTCAAGTGCATCTAACAGCCACAGAAAGCAGCATTCTGGATGAATTGATCAATTTAAAAGCAACTGTATGTAATTATGTACTTACTTGGCTAATATCCGGTCAAGCAGTTCGCCACCCTCACACAATCTGTTCCAAGAACACGATAAACAGGTCATTCCTAAGCAAAAGGATTCAAATTTCTCAGTACGCATCACATGACAGATAAAAAATATAATCAATAAACATAAAAACTAAGCAATGTTTCACCAATTGTAAGCTGTACTTCAAAGAAATTTGGAGATTTTCGCTAGAAAACATATCATAATGAACTAATGGACCTTGAAATCAACAACACGGAGTTTGCCTATCTTCTAGCAAACATAGATTGCTTGCAAAGAACCTTTTTCTTTCTCACTAAAAAGACAAGAGTGGCAAGTGGTGTGTAAACAAGTCATGCTGGAGATTACATCAGACAAAACGTAAGTGTTTTCATAATGCATTTGTACTTAGATGATTCAGCAAATATTATAACCACATGGAACCGTACAACCAAAGCCAGGTCCCTCTAGTTTGAAGCTTGTATAATTGGATTCTATTAAAGTTTTCAAATTAGCCACATTGATCCTCTAATTTGAAATACTGTGCATATAGAACCTTTAGCATTAATAGATGGAAGATACCATCTCTAATTACTTAACTAATTTGGACAGTATTTTCATCTAAAGTTTTGACTTAGTTTCCAAATTAGTCAAATTGGTCCACTTGTTAAAGAAAATATCCTTCATTAAGTTCTTTTATTAATATTGAAGGACCTATTTGCATATTTGTTAAAACTAGAGGACCAATTTTGTTAATTTGAAAACTAAAGAGATCCAATTGCACATAGGACCTAGTTGCTAACTTGCAATTAACCCAAAAATGAAACAATGTAAGATTAATAGCTTCAAAATATCAAAGTCTCCTTTTCAATTCTCAAAAAATAAAAAATAGTTATAAAATACTTACTCCATAACTATAAACACATAATTCTCATCTTCAAATGCATTATAGAAGTGGACAACATTCTCATGGCCTGTGAGGGCTTTAAGTATCTTTACTTCACGCTTTACATCCTCCACCGCAATTGGAAGGACCATCTGTAGCAACAACCAGTTATAAAATGCATTATGTTCCTAGCATCCAAGAGTCATTTTGGAATTATGAACGAGAAAACAATTGATGATGTGGGTACTTATCAAAAACATTTTAAAAAAGGGGGGGAAAAAAGAAGGTAGATTTTTTCATTGTTTTAATGAACAAAAGGTAAGTAGCTCTTTTAAGTTTTGTTTAACTATTATTGTGTTCCTTGTGTTAGGGGTTAGATTGTCAAATAGCAGTCTGTGTCTTTGGCTTAACATTCTATAGAAGATCCCATAGCTGAGCAAATGTATGAATGAACGGAAAAGATCACATATGGTTAGAAACTTATTCATGATAATGCCTCTCTAAGACAGCTTTGCAACTAGGACTATTACAACATTTGAAAAAAACATGGCTTTCAATTGAAAAAGAAGACTAACATTAAATCCAAAGGAAATTGTAGAGTGACCAAGATTACAAATTCTCATTTGAAAAGGCCAGTGGAAAACCATTCTCAAAATTGATATCCCAGCTTCCAATGAACTGAAGGTAAACATAAACTTGAAAGCAAGTTGCAGAGTGACCTTACAAATATTGTCAATGATAGTAAAAAAAAGCAAATTATTTTCATTCAAAAGGGCAAGTAGAAAATCATTCTTATCAATCAAATATTAGGGCTATGAGCAAAGGCTTTAGTCCATACTCAAAAGTGAAGAAGCGAAAAATCAGCTGAGATTTGATTCCAAAGACATTTATGTAGTTATAAACCCCCATAGAATCCAATACTTAAGGGTAGAAATGAAATTGTTACCGGATTACTTTGAATTCAATCATCACAAAACTGAAGCCATGGATAGAGAATTAGTGAAATATCATACAGATAAACATGCAGACAAGAATAGAGTTTGGTTCTATTGCCCCAGTCAAACGGATAGGAACTGTAAAGTGCTGACGTGAACTGTAAAGTGCAGGCTATCCGTCTATCCTGAAATTTCCCTCTTTTTTTTTTTTTGATATCTTGAAGTTTCATTTCTACATGGAAATATAGAATTTACAATCTGTGCATCAAAGAAATAAGAAATCACTTTTAATATGGATCCATTTAACTAGATTGAGTAGTTCTCAGATCCATCATGTATGATAGACCTGAGGTGTAGAAGACAAACTCCACCATTTCAGCAAAAGCGGAAATTCTAATCATCAGCGAGAAAACGATGGCTACATTTCAGTAAAGAATATCAGTATCAAACATCAGCCATGAAAAATCAATAGCGCAGACAATTTTCAAAAAGTAAATCCCCAAAAAACCTCCTAATGAACGCAGTACAGGCAGCTTCTATTAAATTGTACGCCAAAACCCACTGGTGAAATCGGACAGCAGGAAATATAACAGACCGATGAAAAAGAAGCAGGGCAAATATGGCCAAATTACCTTTGCCTTCTCGATTCGCTTGACGGCCACCCTGTCGCCATTGGTCCTATCAGTGGCGACGAAGGTATAGCCGAATTGGCCGTGGCCCAGAAGTTTCCCGATGGCGTACCGGTCGTTAAAATTCTTGTCGTAGCCGAAATCCGTCCTCTTCCCGCAAGGCACCACCCCGCTAGGCCTCCTCTTGTGTCCAACCGCCACAGTCCTCTTGTCCTTCTCCCTCTCCTTTGCCGGTGACGACTGCCGCTCCTGCTGCTGATTCTTGATGTTTTCATCATTACCCTTATTATCAACAGAACCACGCGGCTTCAGCATCCGTTGACTGTTACCGACGCCGACATCCGGCAATTCGCGCTTGCCAGCGGCCCCGCCGACTGTTTCCTTGCCCGCGGCCGAGAAGCAGGCGCCCATCCTCTCCCTCGCCGGAACTGGGGCGGGGAGAGAGAAACATCTACCAATATATGGGAGGTCGAGGAAAGCAACCGCGGCGGTGGATCGGCGCACGAAGGGATCAGGAAAGGAGGGAGGAGGCGGGACGGTCAAACGAAGGGAACTTCTCTGAAAAAGCGTAGGGAGGTGGAGGCCAAAAAAAAATTTTAATTTTTTTTTTTTTAAACTAATATGAAATATGATATTATCCTCCACATTTCACTTGCATTTATGCATGATAAGCATGTAACAATAATTTTTAGGAATAATTACTTACATATCATACATTTTAGTTTTATTTATATCTTATCCATCTATTTTTAATTAATTACATTATACATACTCAAAATATTATAAAATCTTACATACACATATTTTAACTTATTTCTATTATAATGAGTTATCATAATTTTTCAATAACCTAATTATAGTTAGATTACAAAAAATCTGAGTCATTCATCATATTATTTTAAAGATATATTTAAATATATTTTGAATGAAAATCCTAAAATTTTAATATTTAGGTGGCGGCAAAAGAAGGGGACATCCACAATGTGAATTAATTTTAGGACAAATCAGCGCTTTAGTGTGTTATTGAGGAAGAAAAAAATATATATTATTAAGAGTAAAAATATAATTTTAATAATTTACTAACAGAATACTTTTTTTCAAATAGATTTTGATTAAGTTTTAACTCAAATATGTGTATGTAAGATTTTGTAATATTTTGAGTGTGTATAGCGTTATTAACTAAGAATGGTTGGGTAAAATTCTAATAAAAATTATGTAAATTATAAACAAAAAATATTTATATCACTGTTCCCTTTCCTTCTATTATTTTTTTATTATATATTTGATTTTTTATTGCAATTATATTTCTAATCTTACTAAAATCATATTTTTGCAAAAGAATTCTTGTCATTATTAGTAATTGTGCAAGAGCCTTAGACTACATTTGATTATTTACAATAAAAAATTAAAAAAATTATATTTGAGTCTAGTACAAAAAAGAACTAAAACTTATTCGAACTAAATTGTAACTAAATTATTAACTAAATTGTAATTTATTCGAACTAAATTATTACATCCTCACGTATACTAATATAATAATTAACTTTATATTATATTCTTCATATATTTCAATATAATAACTAATTTTATTTCACATCATTCATAATTTATAATAAAAAATATTTCTATCCAAATTTAATCTTACAAACAAACAGATCCTAAATCGTAATTTTCAATTTAAAAGTACATTAAATATCTACTATTTGATATTGATAATTATAATTCATATTTATTTAAAACTAAGCAAAATATGGATATTATAGTTCTTGCAGTCTATTAGAAGGATGTAAGCACAAATTCTAAACTATGTATATTAAATCATTCGATATAAGCTCATAAAAAAAATCATTTCGTATAAAATGAAGTTAGAAAAGTCAAGTCAAGAACTATTAAACAATTTTTAGTTCATAGATCATTGTGGAGAACGAAGGAAGCGTCGATAGAAAAGATCAACGAGAAAAGTTCTGAATCTTTTGAAAACCTTTCGATACTACGCGGAAGCTGATCTGCTCGTGATGGTAAGATTTGTTCAATAGCTAATTTGATTGATTGTTTATGATTCGTTAAAATTAACTCAATAATCTGTCAAATAAAATACCGTGTGGTTCTAAAAGTAAGATCAAATAAATTAGACAGTAATATCATAAAAAATTTAAAACCATGAGAATACGGAGAATACATAGTATGCTTGACCTTTTGTTCAATATTGAACTAATGATTCTCAAACCAGGAATTCCATTTGAAACAAATCTTTAACAAGAACTAAAGCTACTAGTTTCAAGACAAGGAAATCTCGACCTTTTCTATGAGCACAGGTTCACCTGCACCGAATTTTTTCATGGGCTATAGTTCGACCTTTGAAGCCATCAACCAAACATTTTACTAAGTTCAAGATCATTACTAGGAGTAGCGATATACATACGATTCAACCCATGAACTCAACCCAAACCCAACTAAAACATTTGAGTGTACGGTCACAAAGTTTGACTTATTTATTGAATCAGTGAGTTTGGGTTGTACATAATCGGATTAGGTCAGGTTTTTATTACCCATATATGAGTTTTTGTTTTATAAATATGTCGGGATAGGTAGTATTCTCCTAACCTAGTGAAAAAGGAACTTGCCTAGGAGTCAAAGAATTTCAAGTTTGAACCACACTATCACTACAATTTTCAAGTGAGGTGGGAAAAATTGTAATGTCGATAAGAGTGAAATAAAAAAAATATGTCGAGACAATTGTTTGGTACATTTATTTTGACTTGTTTATTAACCAAGCCAAGTTTGATTGAGTTAATTGGGTCTATTTTGGGTTTAGGTTTAGGTTACATCCCATTAACCCATTTTGCCACATCTAGATGAGAAACCCTCTCTTGATTTGTCTATGGGCTCAATGAGGTGTAGAGGACCACAAAGTTGTTTGTTTTATGATAGTGGAGACTCTCGAGGGCCGGTACGTCACTTTCATTATAACAAAGAAAAAGGCTAACTGCTTATCCCTCTAATACCTTTCGGGGAATGGTAGTGAACTTGTCCGTCATCCCTACATATTTGTTATCACTCCTTGCAATGCACTATATCTAGAACTTCATAAATCCTCTTTCTGTCATCACATGTACTTAATTTTTTTATCCCATATATAAGCACGAATATATTCAAAGAAAAGATATACAAAATCGGTATGTATATGAAAGTATCTTTTTAAGCATGAGTAAGATAGTGTAACATATTCTATAAAAAAAAAGATAGTACTACATATATGATAAAAAAGAATATTACAACATATACAAATAGTCGAATTTTATTTTAGGTAGTATCTTCCTTATATATAACAAAAAATATTTACGCATGGTACAAAAAAGTATATAACACTGTTAACTAGGGTTGTAAAAATAACTTGAAGTGGAAATCTCGATTAAAACTCAATCGAATTTGGGATCAGCTCAAGCACAACTCGAATGATGTGAGTCATGTTCAAGTCAGAGTTGGCTAACTCAACAGAAACTTGAGTCAGCTCAAAATATATTATTTAACAAATATATAAATGTATGCTTATTTCTTAATTGTTTAGACATTTTATATTAATTTTTTTTTAAAAAAAAATACAAACATAATCCATTTCCAGCAAACTCGAAATAGATTTTGAGTCAGCCCGAGCTCGAGTAATTCAAGTCAGGTCAGCTCGACTTGAAATCATTTCAAGTTCAAGTCAAGATCAAGTTCCAGTTAGCACCAACTCGCTGAAACTCGACTTGTTTACAACCCTGCTATTAAAATCAATTTTGACTCTGCTCGATTGCTGCGTCACGCATGTTCACATGATGCACATATCATAGTTCATTCAATGCATTATTATATTGCTCGAATTCAATAATTTCTTTTAAGGCAGAGACAGCTCATGCTTGAATTTATGCACATTGATCCCATCTGCTTAATAAAATCAAGCTTTAATGACTTAACATAAATAATGGAGGCCATTTGGAAGCAAGACCTTTATTTATGCATCACTGAAATCATCATTTTATCAATTAATTATGCCATGTGCACCAGCATGATGGGAAGATAACAACAGAAATTTCCACTGAACACATTATTTTACAGTGGGCTTGTTATTTTATTGGAAAAATTACACACATATCTATCTAGTAAATTTTACTTACACATTTACCTGAAATATTTTATACGTAGGCATCACACTAGCATCTCACTAAGTACCTCATTATTGTAATCTGATCACCGCCGCCCATCATATGTCGGTCACATTATCGATCAGCAATAGCTTGTAACCACGCTATAAGCTACTATCGATAATCATGATAGTCATTACCAGCAACTAGCTCGTTGTCACCATCGACCATTACTATGAGTGCTTGAGTCAGGTTAGCCATAATATTTTAGCTATAGTAATATTGATAAAGTATTATTATTATAATATTTAATATTATAGAGTGACCCATATATAAATAAATTTTAAAAAATGATTAATATGTAAATATAATTTTTTAAAATAATATATATATATAAATATATATATATATATATTGCCCTTATTTTATAATTGAGTTTGAGCTATATGCCTTTCAATAGCATGTGTCAAGTTTAACCAGATGGCTTAACTTTATTGAGTTTGAACATGTTTAAAATTGAGATAGAAATCGTTAACTCTATTTATCCTGAAATTCGCAAACTAATCTTAGTTTTATCATTTGCTACAAAATAATTCTAACTTATACAATAGATTTTTCAATCAAAGATGGTGTTACTTAAAGAAAATTCATCGATTGCAAATAATTTCAATGAGGACTTACTTCTCTCTAATCGGTTAACTCAGGATTTCATGATTTTAGACCCTTGAGCGCTGTGGTGATAAGCTAACAACTAATCCAACATGAATAAGAACTCAGCTTCTCCCACTTAGCATAGCTTATAATGACCCATAGTCAAAGAGAGCAGAGAATAATCACCTGATAATATTCTAACGCTACGTTTGATTCGAAGTATTTTTTTACCTAACAAAAATTTCAACTATAAAAATCAACTTTATTTCACATCCAACATAAATACAAATATTAAAATTAAAAGTATTTCATATTTTTCACACTTTTTAATATTAAAATAAATTTCTTTCTCATTAAATTTAAAAAATAAAATATTTTTTTTCTTGCTAAAAAAAACTTGAACCAAATGAGACCTAAGAAAAGGAAATCATTGGTACATAGAACGACTCCCTTTCAAATTTAATAATAAGTGGTGAAAAAGGTACAAAAATAAATTATTTTATATTAAAAAAGAAAAAGAGTTCCTGAGTTTTAAATGTAAATTGCTTGATCTTAAAGGGAGAAAAAGAGTGGCTAATGATGAGAAATTTTCTGAGAAATACTCAAATCACGTAATTTTCTAAAATTAAAATAAATAATGTCTATACATTTAAGATATAATGTTACTTAGGTGATCACTAACACCTCTCATAGGTCGCCACATGACAGTCAACATCACATGGGGGAAGAAAAGATGATCTAACTCTATAAAAACTTATACTTTGAGGCTATCAAGGCAAGTTTTAACACGAAAAGACATGATTGTATAATAAATTTTGTACTTTTGCACTAAGATGATAATGTGCATGTCTATATCATAAGTTTTCCTTTATTCATAAAAATTTTTATATAGAAAACTTGATCTCCTTATATTTTAATTTCTTTACTTTTACACTTTCATATTTTAACTATACCAAATTACCATATGATTGAGTGCATCAACAAACTCGAATCTAACATGAATGGTAGTTAAGATTGAATGTGTCTTAAAACTGGTTAACAATTGTAACTCTTTAAGTTAAACCAAATATTTTATATGGAGATATTCTACAAGCTTAATTCAACTGTCTTCTCCCTAACCTACTGTTCAAGCCCATATTTTTTTTACACTTCTTAATACCTAGGAAGAGCTAAAGCTTTCTCATGGCTTTTGGAGAGTCATTTGTTGGATTCCACAATTCTATTTACTTGCAAAGCAACAATCTGAGGTGGATGTCACTAGCGAAGAGTTCCAAAACTAGCATCAAAAAATAGATGCAAATAAAGCTTATCGGACTATTATATTTCAACTTACATGATCAGATTTTTTTACACCTCTTATCTTTTGATCTAACGACAGCTACGTTTGATTATACTCCTTGTTAGAAAGCCTACCAGCTTTATTACATCTTAATTCTAATACTACTTTCTTTCTCAAAGAAAGAAATTTTGAATTAGTACCTAAACTCTTTCGAGTGGGACATCAATGAAGTCTGTTAAAATGGTTCAACCTCTTGAGTTAACGTATCATGCATGGCACCTCCCAAGTTGCAATCAATCACCAAGTTACCACTACTTGACAATGAGTCATTTGCTTTTATGGAAGGCAAAAATAATTAAATTTTTAAGGTAAAATACCTTGATGATAGTAGCATTAAAATTCTAAAGAGAACAAAAGAGACTAGTTAACTCAAGGCATCCCATATTAACATACTAGCTCATGATTACGTATAATCAAGCATGAAAAACCATGAAAATATATTAGTCTCACTTCACCTCATTTCATTAAGTCTAGGAGCATCCAAAGTTAGGAACCCTACCTCTATTAGTTTAGTATAGCAAGTTTCCTCTATAGTTTTCAAAACATGGGCTTTCCATGTCATTAAACCCTACACACCATATCATATAGGAATATGAAGCAAGCTTAGCCTCATCTATGAAGCTCCGTATTGACAAACTGTTGCTATGTATTCCTTGTTTTTTCCACCACAACTCACTTCTAGTTTGGGCATACATAGAATTGGTTACTCACATTTTGAAGTTAGCCAAACAAGTTATTTAATTTAAGAATATGTGCATAGTTCTAAGCTATCTTTTTCCTTTCTCACCAAGGTAGAAATGTCGTAAAAAAACATCTCCAATTTCAGTGCACAATTCTAAGCTACCCACTCTTTCATTTCTCACTAAAGTAGAAACGTCTACTTACATCAAGGTTTAATGTTTGCTATAGCAAGACCTATTTGCAAATATTATCAAGCTAAAGGAGCTATTTGATTGGCTTCAAAATGTGAGGTACCCAACTCCATAGATGCTAAAATTCGAGAGACCTATTTGTAATTTATTCAATCATAATGTTAGCCCAAAACATAAAATTCAATAATTCTTTCTCATAAAGCACCTAGACAACAGGATACAAACAGCAGCTACTTAAACTTTTCCAGCAGCATCTGTTCATTTTACCACTAACTTGGTAAGCTACATAAGCTTAAGAACTAAAACAATACAAGTATATAACGCATAATTGCATACATACATGCCATTCAATAGGCATCAGAAGAAAAGGAAAGCATGTTAGAGAATGACACATAACTTTCTGAAGACCCTGGTTGCTGTTTTTCTCCTTTTATTGATGAACAGTGGGCCGGTATTTGTTCATGAAATTCAGGCCTTCCTGGCTTATCATCTGTTGTACTTCAGTAGGAGATAGGATTCTGATGCATCTGACGCAGTTAACAAATTCCCTGGCCCAAAAATTTTCCGCAATCAAAACTAAGCACTCAAGCAAAACAACTACAGAGAGCGATAAAAACATATGTTTATAAAACAACAATGATTAAACTTAATTCCAAACTAGTTTGAACCAGTCACACCGATTCTCGTTCATTTTTCAATTATATAAAACAATGCTCTATGTGAATGCAAGCGATTCAAAGTCATGTGTAATTATTATGTCTCGAGTCATTTCGATCCACGCATTCCTCATTCTAATATCTTAACTTGGATCCTCCTCACATCCCCTCATCTTGTCCTGTGCATGAGCCAAGCTTATCATCTCATGTAATCATTTCCGCTCTAGTGTGATAGCTTATCTTCTTAGCATCAATAAGCCCCAGTTTGATTCATTGTTAAGTTGGGCATAACTAATTTTTTTTAAAAATAATGTATCTTATATAATTCTCAATACATCAACTAATTTTATTTAATATTCTCACAATTAACTAACTTTATTTCTATATGATTATACAATTTTACTATTGTTTTTGCCCAATATTATATAAGCACGTGAAAACATGGAGGCAACGTAGAGACATGGGACAAGGCATGATACGACACGTTGGGGTGAACAAAAGTGTCCATGCTTACTTGCTTGAAAAGCTAAAGAATTTTTTTTAAAAAAATGCAAACTTGATAAAACTTTTAAACTGAGACTTACTCCCATGGATCATCACCAACAAGGAGGACATCATTCTCATAATCTATGTATACAAGCTTCCATTCAGAACGTCTAGGATCGTCAAGCCGTCCTTCAAGTCCAAACATGCAGGCAATTGAGGATTTAAGTTCATCGTAGTTTCTGAAACGTGTCACATCGATCGATCTCCCAACAGATCCAAGCTTCTGGACCTGTCCAGGATATATAAGTCAAAGACATTATCTACTTCATGATTTAATTAACACAAAGATGCTCTTTATACCTTGGTATATGTTCTTAATGAATGTTGTGGAACTTGCTTCCTTGCCCCTTTACTCAAAAAGCTGAAATCATTGGCATCAATACTTTCAGATGATGTACCACCTGAGCTATCTGGAATATCTTGAAGAGACAAGATCTGTGATTCTGTGAGGCTTGTCGAGGTCACTTGGGATTGAATATCTTGACCAGAACCAAGGCAACCAAAAAGCTCTTCCGAAGGTAAAGGAAAACATGAACCATTGACAGCGCTAAGATCATCTAAAACTGCACTTGAAGCACAAGAACTAGCAAGGACATTTGTATTGCTAGATTCTGCATGAAGATTGCCAAACTCATCCACGTTGTTACCATCGTAGTATAGTGGCTTTGCTCCACATGCCCTGAATGATTTCAAAGTAACATTCCCGTTTGTTTTAAAGTACAGATCTTGACCATCACTGGCCTCTTGCATGAAAGCAGGTAAACAGGATGGTGTAACAGCATCCGACAATGACGAGAATTTGCTTGTATCAAAAGGATTGAGGGTCTCCGAGTTCAATATGGAACATATATCTGCTGAAGAACTTGCAGCATTCTCAAATGATGCAACTATAGGATCAGGGAAAGAATGATACAGTGACTGCAGCATCCACTCTTCATTATCCAAGTACTTGGATGATTGACATCCTTGATGAGGAAAGGTGTTTCTAATGATGTTATTTGATGGCTCCAGTTGCTGCACTATGGGATCAATCTGTTCCTTAGATTGTAGTTCCATATATCCAGGAAGCATATTTCCGATGATTACACAATCGGGTACTGCCAGAGAAGCTGCCCCGCTGCAATCTTTGGTGATTTGGCTCATGTCAGATGCTTGCTTTACATTGATTTGACTAGGCTCCTCCTTTTCAATATGTGCATCCTCAAATGAATTTTCTGATTTCTTTTCAACTGTTCCTTTAACCAAATTGCTCGCACAGTTATCCTTATGCTCATTAGGTAGGCCCAGTGGCTTAGATGACAAATCATGCTGCATTGATGCTTGTGATTCCCCGAAAATCGGTAAAGAGGATGAAGATGTTGCAGAGGAGCTGTTGGCCTTTACTTTCTGCAGAAGAATTGCATAAATTGACTGATGGCAACCAATTTCAGCATCAGGGAGAGAACACTGTTGTTTGATTAGCATCTTCATAAGCTGTTCAGACCCAAGGCTTGACAGTAAGGGATGTAAATCAACACTTCTACTTTCTGAAGTCTGTAATAGCTGTCGCATATTGTCTACTCCCATATCTGCACCTCGCACGCAATTACCAAAAGCAAAATAAGTTCATCAAAATCTCTTATCATAAGTATCTTTTACACATTGGAAAAATACAATCTTCGCTTTAATCATATTCTAAATCTAGTACATGTATTCTATCATAAGATCCACTTTGAAGAGGAAGAAGATTAAGGGGGCAATTGGTTCGTTATTATCTTGGTTATGTCATGTAATTTAGATGTCATGATATCTAAATGTCATCTTTTAATCAATAATTAATAATATTATAGAACATTATTTATAGATGTCATTAAACCAAATAATTAATTTCTCTAAATAACATAACATAACATCAAGATAACATTGAACCAAACGCCTCCTAAATGATATGTTATAAGCGAACATGACTTCATATCTTCCTTCTTGAATAAGAGTTTAACACCCTGAATGCTTAGATGCAAATCAAAATTCGAATACCTTGGCTGAAAACAATTTAAGTCTCAAATAAGTGCTTAACCTTGATAAATAAGAATTGAAGATGCTTAATAAACTTGCCTTTAAAGGATTGTATATGTAGAAGAAGTAAAGATGTTCTCTCCTGCACTTACCCATCAATCCTGGGATACATTGCCGCTTCAGACTTGGAGAAAAGACAAAGAGGCTTTCGGGAGTTTCAATCTCCCATAAACTCACCCTTTCTGGTCTTTCATCATAACCAGCCTCATCCCACTCCACCTGATTAAAAAAAATAAATATTATGCATAAATATACATATAATACATATATGTCATGTTCTTGGTGATTTTGGATCTTTGAACAAGATGTGGCTGACTGACTTGTAGCTTGCGCCACTTCGAGTTTGGCCACCTTTGTGCATCAAAATCACTAATTCCAGTAATGGTTCCCATGTACCTACAAATGAAAAGATATATGAACTCGAGCACAGACAAAAAATGGAAAACATATGGAACACAACACATTTAAAGAAAAGACAACAAGAAAAATGGAAAAATGATCATCAAAATTCACGCCATTGCCTATTTTGGAAGGCAATATCGCAATAGAAAAGTGCCCCACTTGAATCCACATTGCATGGTCAATTACATATTGCCATATTCGCATGTGTTCTTTAGAAATGTCTAATTGTTGATGTGTGACTTGAATTCCCTTTTAGGAGTTGTATTTCATCGTAGCCATCATTTTTTGAGAACTTCTCAAGACAACCTAAAAGCTTTGGTACCAATTTTTTATGAGTGAATGGTTACAAACTTCGAAATAATGGAGCAAACAAATTCCACAAAAAAAAAACACTGAACACAGAGTTTCTTCATGGAAACACTTAGGGGAAAAACTATGAAAGAGCATAAGAAAACTTCATGAACTTCAAAGAATATTACCATGAGAAATATCAATGGAGATTACGTCTCCGTGCCAATAAAACCATTTCAAGTACATGTACAATAATACCCTTGATAGAACTATCTTGGCACTTTCGAAACTTCCTTGAGACACTTTTGCTGACCTCAGAGAGCTTCCCAAAAAATCTTGCCGGAAAAGCCTTGACTAAATACATTCAAGTAACCTGCTTGACAGTAATTTTTCGGCTTTTAATCTTCACTTAAAATATGTGAGTTGTCTCAAGAAGCTTCTCGAAGCAGGACACTGATAACATATTCCCTTTGGTAGTTGATATTTTTAAGACACAGACTATGAAGAATTTAACCTTGTTATTGTTATGCTCACCTCTACCCTCTCTATAAAAGCTTCAAAGGTTTCATGTTGTAGGAAAGAAGTCTATCCCATTGGAATATGTATCTCAAGCCTCGTTGAAAACAATGCTTGATTCAGTTCTTCAACTTCAAACTCAAGTTGAAGGCTTAATCATCAAAAGAGGTTGAAAAGCTTGAAGTGTAGCAAAGGGGTATTTCATAGAAGACCATGCACATAAATCTGGTTTTCAACTATTGCAGTCACATTAAGGAGATTTTATTTGACTTGAAAAAAAAAAAACATTTCAAAGAAGCACAGGCAAACAAAGGAGAGACCGCAGGCCATGCCAATTTTGTTGTCTAAGAGACTGATAGCGAAAGCAGTCTTGGTTTTACGTAAATAGATATCAAAACAAGATGTCTTCTTGAATTGTTTCTAGTGCAACTTGAATTAAAATGCCCAAAACCAAATTGGTCGAAGGTATAATCCAACCGACAACCTAAAATCAGCAAAATTCTTCGCTTACTTTGAACTTCCAGTTTACAATTTTCTTAGTTCTAAAATGACAATCTCAAAAACCTAGGACAAAATTTGATTGTTAGCTTGAGGACACTACGTCATGGCTACAGTTTACTATTTCTAATGATAACCACGGATTAAGGATTCTCACCTAAATGCCTACCCTTTTGCTTCTGAGATTCATCAATACTTTCCGGAATGTCACATTGATCTTATCACAATCCAATCTCGCTCAAACACGAATTTGCATTAATGTGTAATTCAAATGCCCAATTACAAATTCTATAAATAGAAAAGCCAATCCCACCATAAAATAAATTAGACTAGGTACGCTAAACATGCCACTAAAATATAATAAAAAGAAGATGACTGAAGTCAACGCTAACAAACTCAACAAACTGAAACAGTAAAATAATTTGCATTGATCAATTAGGAATCCATAGCACAATCTAATCTTGGCCCATCTATCTTAAAGACTTGGTGGGACACCACGATCGACCGTCGATTCATTCCTGGCAGAGTTTACCGTCGACGGCCGAGATCTAGCCATACTGCTTCGATCTGGATTGATTGACTATTAGGACAGGTTTGGAAAGATGATGCTGCGGATTGCTGACTCGATGGATTGGAAATCTCCTATTCATTCTGATTGATTGGAGATTCCATTTTGGGATGATTTTATTTCTCGCATTTATTTTATATTAGTTGTTTCTATTTTTGTGATTGTTATTTTAGGCATGTTATCTGGTACTTCCTCGTTTATGTGAGGAATTTATTATATTATGTATTTTTTCTTTATTGAGTCAATTTGTATGGAGGTCTATATAAACGCCTCCCTGTTACTCTTATTTCGGAATGCTGAATAAATCTGATTTGTGTTTCCCTTTGGATTATTTGATTCTGGAATGAATCGATATCCTGGATAGGGAAGGGCTTGGGCCTTGGGTGAGAATCCCTAAACTCCACCCGTTCCAGCTCCTCCTCTCTGGGTCCGATTCTCTTCATCTTACACCTCCAGCATTCACCTTGACTTCTATTACAGTTCCGACAGATGCGCCGGCTCTCCGACCTTGCACGCCTTAGCATCGTCTGCGCGTACCCCAGCCCTACCTGCGAGCGCGACGCCCCCGCAGCGCATTCTCGAGCGTCTGTATCCCGGAAGCGCCACTGTGCCTCACCCAACAGCGCCATTCCCACACCCGTCGGCGCCGCCCGTCGCGCGCTCGNGATTCCCTGACTCAGGTACGAATTTCGACAAAACCTTTAACCTGGTAAAATCGAATAATTTGGATTTTTATGCTCTCTTGTGACTTGCTTGAATTTGTTCCACCTGTGCGACCTTTCATTACTGAGCGAATTTAAATTACTGTTGGTTAAATATTGTGAGATTCCTAATCCTGTTCCCCGATTCTGATTTGTTGAAAACCGGATTGCGCCCTAATCTGAATTGGTAATTTTTCAATTACCTTCGATCTAATTTATTTAAAATTTTAAAAGTAATTGGTTTTGCGGGCTTAATTAATTTTTCAGTCATCACAAAAATTATTCTCTGATATTCAAGCAGTAGTTTGTGAAAAATCTGCTTTATAAAATTGCTGATCTCTAAACTGCATTATCATTCATCTATCCCGCATCAAGACTCCTCCATCAACACCTAAACAATTAATATACTATGCAAACCTAAAACTATACATTCTCATATATCACATGTTTGCTATCCTATTCAAAGAAAAGAGTAAGAAGCAACGAAAAACGTAAAAAAAAAATTAAACTACCTGCGCTTGTTTGATTCTTCTGTTTCAAACATCATTCCAAGTCTCATACCAATGGAAACTTGGGTATATGCAGCTTTATGGTACTTGACCAAAGGAATCACGAACTCTGAAGGACATTGCCTGCAAGGATATTAATGAACAAATTTTAGCAACAAAAATTACATGTTATGAAGCACAAGGCCAAAGAAACCATTAAAAGGCGGATGCACCTTGGATTATAATAAACAGTAAATGGACTACGATTAGCAGCAGCATGAGCAGCAGCAGCTAGGACACCAATATGCATGCTATCAGCAGAAAGCACAGAGGATGGTGATGATGTCTGCTGACGGTTAGAGCGCCGTACACCCAAAAGTAGCTGTGATTTATCATCTCTAGATAAATGGCAACAACAGATTGATTAGCATGATAATGCAAAGATTTAATGCCATTAAAACATAATGATTGAGTTAGTGAAACACTTCAGACTTTTAAATTTATTTTTACCGTTATTAAATATCATAAACTTGCAATTTTAATTATACAAGAACATCTCCAGTACATGAAGTTCTTCACACAGTCAAAATCCACACTGTTCCAATTCATTGGGATTAATGTATTAAGAATCCAAAGGTGGATAATAAATTAAAAAAAAAAAGAATCCAAAGGTGAATTATAGTTGAGATCTTGAGGCTTAGATCATTTCCAAGCAGGTCTACATTGTTTTCCAATTATTTCCAGCAGTCCCTAAGTCCCATATTGCTCACCAATCTTCTCTCTTCACCTCCCCTCCTCATCTTCAACAAATATAAAGAAACTATAAGCAAAAATTCGGTTACCTAATAAACAAAACAGAATCACCAGCCTTAAGCCGCTTAGCACCAACAAATAAACTCCAGCCAGTCGTCAAAAGGTGACGTTTGGGCTGTCCTGAAAATATTAGAAAAATTTGAGCTATTAACTTGTCATGATAACTATTATAAACATGGGAAAATGAAGGACTTCCACAAAAGAAAACTTGAAGTACATGCCATATATTTGGCAGAGATCTCTCACCACGATATATGTGTCGAAACGTCCAAACATTGTCGTGCAGGTCTCGAACGATAAGCTCTTGATTTGGAGGTTGTGCTAAATAATCCTAAACACAAATAATGTTCATGAAAAGTCAATTGTCGTGCTAGACAAATGGTCTACCTAATCTCACAATTATCACGCTCTTACCAACTGGGGAAAGAGTTTTTCTGCAGCTCTCCTCGGCACAGAGAAACCACCATGAGTACTTGTGTCACTTGCAGTCAAGTTCTTGCAAAAGAATTCTGTTGGTTGCTTGCTCTTTGTATGCCCAAAGTCAGGAACTCGAAAGACATCAGCTTCCTGAGGAAAATTTTGGGAGGGGTGTAGGTAGAATTCAAAAGAAGTAAGACCAATCTTAACATGTCAATCATTTTTCGAAAAATTTGATATGTAATTGGCAATCAAATTCAGTATCTTCAAATGCAAACTATGCTCTTGGATTGAAAAGACACAATTCAACCAAACAACAGTGGCATATGGCAGAAGAGCTATATCTTAGCTACATGAACAAAAGCCAACAGAATCAAGGAAGGGCTCAACAAATTAATCAAAGATTAAGCTACTGATATGGTCAAGATTACATACAGAGTTAACCGGCTGAAGCGTCATTTGTGCATAAATTTCGTCAGTTTCCTTGTCAGCCTACAAATATATATAGTATAGTAAATAATTCTCAAATCAAATAACTGAAAAAAGTTAAACAAAGGACCATAAATTAAAAATAACAAGAATAGACTCACATGCAGTGTTACGTTGTGAACTTGGCACAGCAGCTGGGATGGAAGGCTCGGATAATACGGAATTTCTGGATTTGCACTTCTTCTGGTTGATGCTGATACCTATTGGAAGAAACTCATGAAAAAAATACACATAATATACATTTATATATTGCAAAGTGAAAAACATTGATCTACCTCCAGAAAAGAGCTTTTTTTCAAGACAATAAGCTGTTGCAACACAGCGTGGGCAATCTAATTCACTCTATGGTTCTCTAGCAAAATTTCTACCACACAGCTGCTTCTTTACTTAGAGATCAGCCCACATGTTTACTCGATAGTACGTTGTTATATTTATTTTAAAGAAATAAACTAGTTTTTCATAGCTCAAAATGTTCTATACCCAAATCACTGAGGCATTTGATATGTGAATGAATACTGGTAGACATCTAAAACCCAAACAAAAATTTGAATATAACATGTTAACAAGACAAAAGCTTATGCAGACTCAGTGACTAAAAACCAAAAAATAAACGAAAACAGAGCAGTAAATTTCGGTTCTTTTAAGCGCTTATAGTTGAAACTTCAGCAGTTTAATTCGATAATACAGACATTTACAAGCATAATGCGTTTGATAAAAAGGATTCATTTTTCTGAATCGAAATGAATCCTGGAAAAATCGCAGGCATTCGAACTAGAAGTTTGCGATAGGAATGCAATTTAGTTTCTTGTCATCAAAATAATCTCGCCATGACTGCAGATGCTTATGTCAAGTACAAGCTGAATAGACCATACTACAAACACTATAAAAGCCAAAATCATTAAGGTGATTGCACATATATGAGACAACTTTATCCACTGCAAAAAAGGAGCAAGAATTAGGAGATAAGCAATTCAAATCTCGTTGATCAAACTTTTCCCGAACTTAAAAAGTCTACAATGGTTAGTGACAAATCATGTGCGCACATATTTATACATGTTTTTGAATAATTACAACAAATACAAAGATAGTAATGAACATGAGTAGATGTGCGATCTAATTTCATGAAAACAAATTCTGTATGCCAACAGGCACGGACCGAATAAGCTTATACACCACTGATCGAAGCTTAAAATTGCTATGAATACATAGAAATGCATTCAACAAAAGAAACTGAAACCTGCTCGCTATGTCCCTGAGGGAAATAGTAAACGAGGCTTCCAGGTTGTGGCAGTGATACCAATGGACCAGCACAAGCGTGCCATAGCTCAGAATTCAGTGCCTTTTTTGGAGCTAAATGAAAACAGAGCACATTTCAGAACTAAAATAAAACGCAAAAGTTACTACAAATCATCTAAGTATGAAACCACCTGAGCTGGCATGAACTTCTCCCAAGAGTTTCATTTCATCCAATAAACTGGAGGTACTACAGAATGCAGTATCCTTGACTTGCGGAGGACCATTTGACATCCTCATCAAAGCATCTGCGAGCTTTTCTAGGAGAAGAAACCCCCAATTCCCATTCTGCTAGTATAATATTGCTGTTCTAACTGAGGAATCAAGTACATTGCGAGAATCCATCAATTCTAAAAGAGAAGAATCGCTAGCAGCAGGAGTAGCCTTGAGCAATAACACCCAAAACCTCATGAAAAACATATTTTTCTCCAGCTCCAGATGCCATAATATTTCAAATTTTCAATCCAATGTGAAAACTAAACTCGAAGCGCATAACCTCAGGAACCCATCTCCTCAAACAGAATGCGGGCATGAAAATCCCCCCCACTTCTGAACCCTTTCCCGTATTGACAAAAGAATTAACAACAGAAAGAAAGAACTAGGAGACGGAGAGGAGCAGCAGCAAAACCATGATCCGTGAAGAATAAGAAGAATGCGATAGAAGCCTAACCCATAAGTAAACAATTGGTAGCTAGGAATGAAAGACTGCTGGTATCCTAGTGGGCCAGGAACGACCGGAAAGTGCCAAGTATTCTTCTCCCGAAGCACGCGAACAATGGCATCATATGAGTGGTCGAATTCAGAGCTCTCCTGCTTTTATTCCTCTTCTTTTTCCTTTCTCACTCTACTCCTACAAAGATGCCGACCTTTCAATGGAAGAGGCCATGATTCGCATTCCCGTCCAAACCCTTTTCACTTTTTGCCCAAAATCGCAGGTCTTCATCGCGTTTTTTCCATTCTCATTTTTCTCGCACCTGCTTTAATGGCAGCTTTCGGCTGCTGACGGCGAGGAGAGAGAGGAGGCGAAGGGATTCGTATGGGTTTCCGTCTGAATCCTTCTTTGCTCGCAGCGCTCTGTTCTGCTTGCGTAGTTTGGCCCATTTGACCGTTGGGAAAGAAACGTTGATGGCTCGTTCAAAGGAACGAGACGCATAATGGCCAAGCTATGCATCCTCCGTGCATGGCGCAACAGCAAACAGCCAAACAAGGCTGCTTCTTTATTACATTTGAGCCAATTTGCATTTTGAAAAAAATAACTTTTTATTTTTTTTAATTTGTTTAAAAAAATTTATAATAAGAAATAAAATATATATTACTTATATTAAAAATTATATATAATATGAAATAAAATTGATTAAAATTATAAGAATTTTTTAAATGTAATGTAAAAATAAATTTTTATTTAAATCTGTTAAGATAAAATTTTTATATTTTATTAAATTATTTTTTTGTTAAATGTAAAATAAGTATTATACGTTGAAACTCGCTATCAAACGAAAGAATTAATATTTTTAGCCACAAAATTATAATAAAAGTTTTAAGATACAATAATGCAATGATCAAAATAATTCATATAGCTAAAATTATTGAATTTATTTACTCATTTGCGAAAATATCTGACAATATCTATTAAAACTCAATAATAATATACAAGCATATATGCATAGTGCATACATACGTGCATAAATATAGAAATAATAGTTGAAAATATAACTTTAAGTTTCGACAAAACTAATTAATTTCATCAATTTTATTTTAGTTTTGATTAAGATCTATCCAAAGCTCGTCAGCATTATTTTGATCGAAACTCTCATTTTTTTAAGACATTTTTAATTTTTTTTTTTTACTTAAAGATCTCCTATGTTTTTTTTTTTTGATAAAATTTTTGTTAAAATTAACCTTTTAAAGTAAGAAAATAATATTTTCTACTATTAAATCACATGTCCACATATCATGCATTGATTGATCTAAAACAAGATAATATTTATTTTCTTAAATATTAATAAAATATTATTGAATTAATTTACTTGATTCTACTTAATTTAAGATGAAATTAATTTCACTCATAATTAATTTAATATATGCAGTTTCAACACATAACTATGATATATTATAAACAATAAAAAAATATATTATAATTTTTAATGTTCAGGTATAAATTAAAGAAGCTGATATATATAACCAATGGCATCTGGCAAGTTTGGCATGTATATTTTAGCTCTGAAGGATAGCTGTTCTTATTTTTTTTTTAAAAAAAATACATGATAAGAAAAAAATTAGTTAATTATATTAAAATTTATATAAAATATAAATAAATTAATTTAATTAATTTAAAATTATAAAAAAAAACTAGAGCTAAAAAATTATATTTTTTTCTAAAAATAAAGCTTATAATTAAAATTAATTATTTAAAAATCTTAATTTAGAACGGAATGAAGTTTAATTGACTTAAAATCAATTCATTATTATTGATGCAAAAAATACACCATAAAAAGAGAGAAATGAGACGACAATTTTTACGTGAAAACCCGAGTGTCCGGGGAAAAAACCACAACGCCGTCCAGGCGATTGGAATCCACTAATCGAATCTCCTCTTACAAAATTTGATCTCTAAATGGAAACTGAATGAGTACAAGAGGGATAGAGAAAGAGGGGCAGCTCAGCCTGAGAGAGAGAGAGGAAGGAAGGGTCCATAGAGCTGCCACATCTAACACTTACTCCTGCAAAGAACGATTAGGGAGTGAGCTCCCATGCTGTCTTAAATACTGAGTTGACACAGTAGTACAAATGGTACGATCTTGTGATATCTCTTTGAGCTGCTGTTCGACAAAGAGCTGCTGTTGAGCTGCTGTTCGACAATGGGCTGCTGTTGACTTGAATAAACTACTTGTAACCTTCCTAGGCACAAGAATAATCTTGTACAAAGAAAATATCGATAAATAAAACCGGCAAGAGGCTACAATTGAGCTGCTGTTCAGTAAGGGGCTGCTCTTGAGCTGCTGTTCGGCAAGGGGCTGCTGTTGAGCTGCTGTTCGGTAAGGGGTGTTAGAGAAGGTTCTAATAATTATCATTGAATAATTAATCATAAATGGTATAGTCAATATTCAAATAAAGCTAAAAAAGGTATATTTCTTTTGTAAGATTAATTTCAATCAAATTAAAGTTAAATTTCGATAGGATAATTTTTAAAATATTTTATTAAAAAATTGAAATAATGTTACTTTTATCTTAGAATATGTGGGTCTGTGAAATGGGATAAACTTTTTAAAAATCTATATAGTAAAATAAAGATAATTTAATATTAAAAATTATGTAGAATTTAAAATACTGTTAATATAATTTGTGAATTTAATATTTTTCACCAAAAAAACAAAAAAAACAAAAAAAAAAATTTGTCTCTATAGATAATAGATCTGCCTTAGACTGTTGATATCGGCGAATGCCATTGTCGTTATCTGCATGCTCCATTTTGCCATGAGAAATATCCAAGGTGAGCAATGGGGGCGTAGAGATAGAGAGAGAAATCCCATGATCAGCGTGATGGGATTCGACGGCCATGATTCGGCGCCCGCCCCGAAGAGCACGCGCAGTTGGGTGAAATGACAGCGGAGAAGGACGAGCTCAGCAGGCTTCCCAGCTCCTGCCCCACACCTTTTTTATTTTATTTTATTTTATTTTTTTTGAAAAACTTTTTTTATTTTATTTTAAAAATAATTAACGACGTAATTTAATTTATTTATATCTTACCCATCCATCCTTAATTAATTACACTATATAAACTCAACATATTATAAAATTTTACATACACATATTTGAGTTAAAATTTAATAAAAATTTATTTAAAAAAAATATTCTATTAGTAAATTATTAAAATTATATTTTTAATCTTAATAGTACATATTTTTCTCTTTCTTAATACCACACTAAAGCACCGATTTATCCTAAAATTAATTCACATCGCAAATATCTTCTTACTTTGTCACCACCTAAACATTAAGATTTTAGAATTTTCATTTAAAATATATTTAAATATTTTTAAAATAATATAATGAATGACTCAGATTTTTTGTAATCTAACTATAATTAGGTTATTGAAAAATTATGATTAATTATTATAATAAAAATAAATTAAAATATGTGTAGTTAGAATTTTATAATATTTTAAGTATGTATAATATAATTAATTAAAAATAAATGAATAAAATATAAATAAAATTAAATTACGTGATATGTAGATAATTATTTTTTAATTTTATTATAATTATTTTTCTATCTATATTCTATACTATATAAAGGGAGCCACTTTATCCAACACAAAAAAAAAGAAAAGAGCCACCATTAATTTATTGCAGAGATTATTGATAATAAAAAAGGTAAATTGCAGAAAGGCTCCTGAACTTGAAAGTGCATTTTAGGCTGGTCATAATTTTTTAAAAACTTTAATTAACGTCCATACGGCTGTAAAAATACTATAATTTTGAAAATGCTTTTTTAACTATTTTGTTTGGTGATTATTTTTTAAATATGTGTTTAATTTAAAAATAATAATAATAATAATAATTTATTTTCATATTTTCTAATAAAAAAATAATTAATTATTTATTTTACATCACATTTTATATAATTTTTATCAAATTATATTAATTAATTTTACTTTATATTTTATTTTAAAATTTTCATAAATTATAATGTTTAATAGCTTTTGATCCCTCATATTAGTAATAATGCAAGGATTAATGATAAAAAAAAAGTAATTCCATTTAGGTTTTTAAAGTTTAATTACTTCGACACAAAAATTTAAAAATCTCAAAACATGTCATTCAGATTCACAAAAAATATTACATAGGACATCGTGGTCTTTCCGTAGCAGAATGTATTATATATTATAAAAATGACAAAGATATTCTTCCTTAATTTGTTATTTTTCAAAACATGTTATTGATTACCTCAAGCACCGGCGGCCAGCGGCGCGCTGCCGCCAGCGTCCGAGCGCAAACGGCCAGCAGCGTGTGGCCGCGACGTCCTCACAAGCGTCGCCGCAGCGTGCCGCTTGGAAGCAGATTAATAAATTTTGTATGTAAAATGAATTTAAAAAATTAATTGATTATATTTATAAAATTTTAGTCTCATAGTAGATATTATTAATTTTGGGTAAGTTTACTTCCATACTAAACATGGTCAGTTACCTAATTTGGCATTAGGCAAAGAAAGCAACATTTCATGTTGAATATTTCACACAATTTAAAAAAAATTCATATATATTAAAAAATAATTTTTACCTTATCTTATATATAAATTTTAATGTAAAAATATAAACTCTATGTCAATTCTCCATAATTTTCAAACTATCAAATTATTTTATTTAATATTTTCACGCTTTTATCATATAATAACAGCAATAATGTACCTTTTTTTACACTAAATAAAGTTAATCACATGAATACGTCATTATCATTGCACATTATTTAATAATAAATTCTCATTTATTTTAAAATATATAAATTTTTTTTTAATAATTTTCTGTCATGTTTTTACACACCTTTTAAAATAATTAATTTACCTTATTCTTAAAAGAACTTTAAATGACAAATAATTTTTAAAAAATTATTGAGTTCGAATATTGCAGACTCTGATCGGTGCATGTGAATCCCACCCGAACCCAATAATTCATCTAATTTTGACTCTAATAGCTTGTTTAATTCTAATATTATTTTGATCATTCTCAATATTAAAATATTTTATTCATTAAAAATATGAAATAAAATTAATAATTTATTAAAAATAATTAATATATAAAATGAAGTAAATTTTTTTTATTAAATATTATATTCANAGCTAGATGAACGTTATTTAGATCAAAGCCTAGTTTGATTTGAGTTATTTTTTTTATTCAATACAAATTTAAATTATAAAAATTAAATTTATTTTATATTTAATATAAATACGAATATTAAAATTTAAAGTATTTTATATTTTACATATTTTATAATATTAAAATAAATTTTTAATTAAATTTAAAAAATAATTTTTTATCTGAAAAAAAATTTGAACTATATGAGACTTAAATATACCGTTATCATTTAATTTCTCAATTTGATTTGATTTTATTTTTATTTTTTTTTTTTTGAAGTGTCATTCATTTGATTTTTTTTTTCTCGAGGAAGAATTTTTAGTCTCTCTGCTTTCTATGCGTGTGTGCGTGGCAACCCGCAGGCGTTGGGCGAAGAGAAAGAAAAAGGGAGGGAAGAATATGACGTAAGCATGACGTAATATCCATCAGCTGTGCTGTCAAAGCGGGAGACAGACTGCCAGGCTTCCTGCTCCATCACCGGCATCTACTGATTACTAACGCTTTCCCTTTTCCTCAGTTTTTCTCACTCGAAAATCAAAAATTAAATTAAATTTTAAATTAAAATCTTTTTAACGACTCGCTCAAATTTATTATTAATTTAATTAATCTGAACATATTATAAGATTAAATTAATTAAAAAATATATAAATATATTTATATAATTTCATTAGTATATTATTTTTTATAATAATAATTTAAAGAATGTTAACTTTCAGTAGAAAATTTAAAATTAAATTAAATTTTAAATTAAAATCTTTTTAACGACTCGCTCAAAATGTTTATTAATTTAATCGTAAATTATTATAAAATTTAATTAATTAAAAAATTATAAAATATATAAATATATAAAAATATATTTGTATAATTTCATTAGTATATTATTTTTTTATAATAATTTTAAGAATAATTATATTAAAACTTTTTTGTGTTTTTATTAATCTAATTTTACATCAAATAAGTTTAAATCAATAAAAATTATATAATATATATATATAATTTCTTTAGTATATTATTTTTTTTGTAATAATTTAATGTATAATGTGTAAACTATCATAGCCTAGTTATTGCTGTTGGTTCTTCTGAACTATCAAAATTATCTTCAAAATATTTTATAAAATGCATCAATTTTTTTTTGTTAATTGTAGGCTGAATTTTTCTTTATATATATCTTTTTCTTTAGTGTTATTTTTTAATTTAATTATTTTTTGGTATAAGTTGTTATCAAATATAAATTATTCGTTATGTTCATTAGATGATGTATTAACTATTTTTTTATATTTTCACCTTCATCATCAATTTCTTCTTTTAACATTAGGATATAATTTATATTTTCATCCTCATTAGAGTCTGTGGTTGTCTGAGAATCGGAGTCGGTATCATCTAATTCAATTTCGATATTTATATTATCTATGTTGTCTATAGAAGAGATTTCATAATCAATATCTGATAAACTAAATAAATCTTTTCCTAAGATGATATCATAATAATCGATTATCATTTGAAGTTGTGTTTCGAATAAAATTTTTATATCTTTTTTACAGTTATTAGCATAATGGCCTTATTGACTACATTTAAAATATTTACAAGATTTTTTGGTAAAACCAGATTATCGTTTGAAATATTTTTTATTTTTATAGAGCTGTTTAGGTTTACATCAAATATTAAACATAAAAAATAAAAATATTTTTTCCTCTTGCTTAAAAAAAAAAGCTTGAACCAAACGAAGCCTTTATACTATTTCTCGTAGATATACTCATTTCTCATTTAATTATTTTATATATACCCACACATCCACTTTAATGCCCTCTTTATAAGATGAATGAAGTAAAAGAAGACTACAAGCATGCATTCAACCACATCCCTACTATGATTTTAAAACTCAATTTCATTACGAGATAAAAATATCAATTTCAATAGTTTCAATGGTTTTGATATTAATATTTTTAGTTTTTTCTCATAAATTATTTAAATTTCACAAATTCAAAATTAAATAAATTAATAATAATTATTAAATATCATTCTTTTGAGAAAAATAAATTTCGATAGTTTCGATTGAATTTTAACGACTGCGATAACTTCAGTCGAAACTCAATTGAAATTGCAGAAACCACCGAGTTCGGCCGAAATTTCAGTCAAAAAAACCAAATTTCAAAAACGAAATTCAGTAGCATTTTTAGATCGATTCCAGCAAAACCAATTCAAAACTACCGAAAACTCGACAATTTCAGCCGAATTTAAAAACCCTGTAAATTAAAATAGAAAGTACATAAATTTATCTTTGTTGGCTGCACATTGGCCTTGCAAATTAGGAAAAGAGAACGTACAGCAGGTAAAGCAGGAATAGAATACACTTGAGAGAGCTGTTGATAATCAAAATAGTAAATCATGACTGAATTTCGATTAACTTAATTTTATTTTTGATTTTCAAGCATATATGTATGCATGCATATATGCTTACTTATGAAATACAACATACATACATCAATCATATTTTGCATAAAAAGGAATTTCTTTTGCATAATTTAACTTTCAGTGAAGAATGACACCAATATAACCAAAAAAGAATTTTTTTAAAAAAAATAATTTCAATGAGTTCCCCCAAAAAAAAAGATCAATGAATTTATGTTTCCTTAAAGGCATGGATTTGTGCAAAGTCACATCTGCACCGCAAAATAAGTGGGTTGGGTGCAGCGCTTCAGAGTTCATCGTTCATATTATCATCATCGGGGTCATCACTGCAATAAATTAAACATCTTAAAAAACTACATTCAAGAAAAATATTACGAAGCAAAACATAAATCTATATAATTATATTTTCAAAAGGTAGAGTTTTGAAAATCATACAGACCTTACACAAAATTATGTTAAAAAAATAAGAAATTTTTATGTTACTATTGTGTTATAAAGGAAGGAAAGGGAATGATGTGAAATATATTTAATTTTTAACATTAAATTTTAGAGACATTTATATGGTGGACATAGAAATTAGGCTAATTTATAAATTTCACCATAAATCTCAAAATATTACATATATCACATCTAAAACAACTATTTTTTCGTTTTTCACATCCTGCAGTAAATTCTATCAGAAGATTTAACCATAATTAAATCTCAACAAAATCTCAGTTATTAATCGCATCGTTTAACTATCGACCTTCATGTTAGGGAATTGCGGAGCAACATTGGTTCCGGCAGCCGCGTATTCACGCGAGCATCACTCAGAGGGTAATGATAGATATGAAATTACCTCACCTGTAGCTTCAGAGTTCTGTCGTTGTCAGCTTCACAAAAGTCTGATGCCCGCTTGCGATGCCTGCGTAATAAGAAGATGCAAACATCTGAGTGATGCTCGCGTGAATACGTTATCGCCGGAACCAATGCAGCTCCGCGATGCCCTAACACGAAGGTCGATGGTTAAACGATGCGATCAATGGCTGAGATTTTGTTGAGATTAAACTATGGTTAAATCTTCTAATAGAATTTATTACAGGATGTAAAAAACGAAAAAATAACTGTTTTAGATATCATAATATTTTGAGATTTATAGTGAAATCTGTAAATTAATTTAATTTTTGTGTCCATCATGTAAATGTCTCTAAATTTTATATGTGATGTGACATGCCAGATTAAATTAATCATATTAATTTTAAACTGACTAAACAAACAAGGCACTGGTGTTTTGTTCTTTCTTTACTTCTTACTATTACTTGCACTTTTATTTTGCCGATCACATTTGCACTATCTCTACTTGTTTCAGCCATTTTCGATGATTGCCACTTTCAATAATCTCATTTAAAATCACGCTTTCACACATGAAGATAATAATAGGGTACATCTTTGTGATCCTCTGCAAGGAACATAGTACAAATGCAAGATGGAAAGTGTGATACAAAAGCAATATGCTAAATAAATCAAGGAAAATGTGAGACATGTATCAGATAAAAAATAAATCAAGTATATGATTATAATAACATGTTGAGCGTATGTAATATTTTGCCATAATCTAAACTCTAAGCTTCAAAAAGCAAGAAAACTAAGAAATGCGAGACACAAGAAATCATTGCTAAGAAGCATCCTGAAAAACTTTGAGGGGTATGTTGAATTATAGGACAGCTAAAAGGGTTGGCTAGTCGGAGTTAGGGCAACCTATCATGCATGATATACTAGTGCAATGATTACTTGAACCCAGCCTAACTATTAAACAAGTCAAAATCCCCGACTTGTAAGTACTTTTCAGCTAAGCTAACCGCACCCATCCCTTAACTTTATAAATAAATTAGCTTGTTTTGCTATTCCCAATCTATTTCTATACACAGCTAATAAAAATATAGAAGTGCTAAAAGTTATTGTTAATCAGAATGTTAATGTTCATATAAATGCCGAAAACAAGCTCATAATCGAGTCAACCAAAAGCTAATTGAATTGACCAGCCAAAATGAACCCAACCTTGGATCTTTTTGTTCATATTGGCTTGACCCATTTATGACCTAAACTCTAATATATGAGTTAAGTTGGCAGGCCCAATAATATTTAGCCACTACTAATTACTGATAATTGGTTGACTTGGAGATAAATATACTGGGAAGCCTTAAATTGTTTAAGGAAAAGCTTGAATAAAACTACAAGCATGACTCTAGCATATGTGAATACCCATCAGAGCTGCAATGCTTGCTGAGTTCTTGGCAAAGAGCCTTCTGTATTCGTCCTGATTTAGCACGATCATTTTTTATCAACTCAGCGAGCTGTAAATTAGAATCAAAAGATAAATCAATTACAAATTATCATAAACTCTAGAAATCAAAATGTCTTCAAGTAAAAGGGCCCATCAGCATCTTATGGATAATATGAGCTTATCAGTTAAAACATTCATTTCTGAAATATCATCAGTGGGGAGTAATATCAAAACAAAAGCAAGTAATAGTTGAACAAGTTAATATTAATACCACTATCGTGACAAGAAAAGTGTGAAAATATAGTAAAATTACACAAAATATGAAGAGAGTAGCATACATTAAAAATTTATTTAAAAATCATTAAAATGCAATATTTTTTTTGATCTGATTTCACTGAGAAATAGTAAAAATGTATTACAAATTTGAATGATAAATACTTGAAAAAATAAAAGTAAAAAATAAAAATAAAATCAAAGGCCATGGTAGTAGAAAGTGATTCTTTGATGACATTCAAAGGACGAAAAGCTATGAAGTACAGATACTTCGTGGAGCCTAACGTATCCGTATCGGATACCGATCTCCCCGATACTCCACCAATATGTATCCGATATGCTACGTGACGTATCAATATTTATTTTTAATTTTTAAAAATTCGATACTCGCCCGATACTTGCTCGATACTTGTCCAATACTTTTCGATACTTCTAATTAAAGAAAGAAATGTTGAAACAATTAGTCTGGCCTACACGATAAAAAATAAAAAATATATTATACATAAAACACAACTCACGCATAAACTCAAATAATAAGATTGAGAGATATACTAAACTCACACAATTAGGATTGCAAAATGCTTAATGCACGCTAGTGTTTCGGCAATAGAAAAAGAATTTGGTATTCGCAAGTAACTGTATTATCTAGTTTTTCTATATCAACCATACTATTTTTGCTTTTATTAGACACCGATCACTTTTTTTTTTTACTTTAATCAAGCCCATATTATGAAAATAATAGAATTTTAGTTTTTTTTATTTATTAAGACTAAGAGAGAGGAGAGCATATATCTACTTTAACTAAATTAGTATATATGAGTTTATGTCACATTATCTATGTTATTTTCAATTATATGTCGTTTGCATCAAGCTAATTAATTTAGATCGGATTTAAATTAAAACTGAAACTAATTCACTGATGTATATTTAAACTCTCATCTCATTTAGATAATCTGTGATGGATTGAAAGTAATTAAATAAATTTAAAAATATTATTTTAATTTAAAATTTTTTAAACTCAATAGTTGTTAGAAGGATATTTTTATTTTTTGTTATTCAATTGTCTATAATATTTTTTTAGTGATATTAATAATGTTTAAAAAAATATAATTAATTTGAAAAAAAAGTTAAAATATATTTTTTAAAATTATAATAACAAAATATATAAGTTATTATAATGTACCATAAATTTATATCTTAACTATGAGAATATGACGTTTTATACATAAATATAACAGCCGTATCCTGACGTATCCGTATCCTACTTTCTCATCGTATCCGTATCGTATCGTATCCGTATCACCGTATCGTACTCATGCTTCATAGACGAAAAGGGACAGTTGATCATTTGGTGATTAGTCATGCTTTAGATATGAACGAGCAGATCAACTTAAACACCTTCATATCCTAAGTCCACGATTTCACAATAAACTAAGCCTTTATCCCACTAAGTATGATCAGTTACACGAACTCTTTATTTCCATTGCATTTTATTAAATAATAAATTCACTTTTAGCTCTAAATATATAAGATAATTTCTTATAGTTTCTTGCCATGTATTTTTTGGCCTTTCTCTATCTCTTTTTATATCGGCAAGATCCAATAATTCAACTTTTCTTATTAGAGTTTCTATTATCCTATGATTTGTATGTTCAAACCATTTACGTCGATTCTCTCTGAGCTTATTTTCAATTGAGGTCACTCCAACCTACTCGCGGATATACTCATTTCTCATATTTACCTTTCGCGTACACCTAATAATCCACCTTAGTATTCTTATTTTTATGACACTTATCTTATTTGTGTGTTTTTACTTTGTAGGCTGGCATTTAGCACTATATAACATCGCTGGTCTTACAATTGTTAAAATTTAATTTTAAGTCTGAGTGAAAATTTTCTACTATACAATATGCCAGATATATTTTTCTACTTTATTCATCTTGCTTGGATTCTGGTAATAATATCGCTATTTCTTTCACTATTATTCTGTATGTTGATTCAAGATATTTAATAGCTTAATTGTCATCTCTTAACTACAAGTGCTTCTATTTTGACTAAATTTACATTCCATATGTTCGATTTTTAATCTATTAAGACAAATTTTTAGATTCTAATTTATTTCTCTATAACTCAAGTTTTGTTTTAGCATTTTCTCAATTCTTACTAATGAGAAGAATACTATTTACAAAAAACATACACTAAAGTAACTTTTCTTGAGTGTATCCAGTCAAAAACTCCATAATCAATGTAAATAAATATGTACTTAAGGCTAAACTTTAGTGTAAGAAAAATTCATAGTCAAACTCTCTTATGTCTAAACACATGTAACCACCTCTTTATATGTGCTTTGAATAACTCAAATATAAGTAATATAAACATATTTCCTTTATAAAACTCTTAAGAGCACTTTTTTTTTAGGATTTTAAGATAAGTTTTTCTTAAATCAGTGAAAACTAAAAGCTGATCTTCTTTTCTTTTCTTAAATATCTCCATTAAACCTCTCAACAAATGAATAGCTTCTATATAGATCTACCTGACATAAAATATGATTTTATGATAACCTAATACCACGATATAATCTATGATCAATCACCATTTTTCAAAATTTTAAAGTATGACATATTAACTTAATTTTTCTTTAGTTAGCATAATTTTGTACATCATCTTTATTTTTATAAATTAGTACCAATATACTCTTTCTCCATTAATTTGACATTTTTTTGATTTTCAAATCATATTAAACAACCTAGCGAGCAAAAATACTCTTTCATCTCTCATGCATTTCTAAACATCTATTAAAATATTCTATTTTTTTATATTTCATCTTCTTTAAATCCTCCCAACTTCAATTTTACTTATACACCGAATGTAAGAGCAATTTTTATCTTATTTTTATATGCTAAAATCAGTAAAATTAATAATAGTATCACAACTAACATTGAAAATTTTTTCAAAGTAATTGATCCATTCGTGTTGAATATCTTTATCCTTAATAAATACTTTTAATCCTTATTTTAAATGCATTTAACTCCAATTAGGTCTTTAGTTTCTTATCTCTTACTTTAGCAAGCTTGTATATGTAATTTTCTCCTTTTTTTAGTATCTAACTTTTTATAAAGATCATCAAAATATACATTATTTGCTTTACAGACTACTTTCGTAAATTTTCGTTGGCTTTATTATTTAAAATGTTTCCTTTAGATTCTTCTAATATATCATTTGTAATCTTACAAATAGAGTTATCAACTTTAAACCACATAAGACCAACTTTTCCTTCAATATTCAACTGCCCATATTTTAAATCATTTTCTTAAAAAAATTTCTATTTTTATTCTTTAGGCTCTGTTTGGTTGGAGGAAAAAAAGATGATTTGAAAATTTTTTATGAAAATTTTTTAAAAAATGTGTATGATGTGAAATAAAGTGAATTAGTTATATTAAAAATTGTGTTGGATGTAAAATAAAGTGATTGTTTAATTTTGAAATTTGTGTAGGATGAGATATAAAATAATTTTTTAATTTTTTTTCAAATAAATTTAAAGTTATGGTCATGGCTAAAATAAGCTCCTTTTTTGGGCTGTTACTAAACAGACCCTTAGATTCCATCATCGAGTCCAAGGGCATTATTTCGAATTATTATTCCTTCTCCACTTTTTTATCTTAAAATTTAAGATTATTAATCGATGTTGAGTAGTCAAATATTTACTTGAAATGACCTTACAATCTTTAGGTCCAAGATACGTTTCGACTTACTATTCCTTCTCCGACTCTTTATTTTAAATATAAGACTATTAATCGATGCTTGGTAGTCAAACACTTACTTGGAATGAACTTATAATCTTTATAGTCTAAGCAATATCATTTCTTTATAAGGAAATAATTAATTTGTGTTTTTGAAAATTCATTTTATAAGTGATAAGAAGTTCATTTATTTTTTAAATAAAGTATTAACAATCAAAAAATCACAAACAAGGAAAAACTCTAAAATAGTTTTACTCTCCTCATCCGTCTCCCCAAAATCATACCCACCATGAATGCTATTAAATTCCTCAACCACTCTTTTAGCATATTCATTTAAATCTCCTCCAATAGATATTCTCTTCTCTTAAGGTATCCCTTATACCAACTCTTCTAAATCCAAAATTTTTTCTTTATACTCGCACTCAAACTTACTTAAAGGAATACACGCTTACAATATTAATAGTCATCACATTGATAATAATTTTTAAAACTATAATTCTATTTCATTTATCTTGACTTCTACTACATGACCCTTTAAATTCTTGTCGAGATTATCACCCACTCCATTCCTGGTTCTTTTTTTACCAGAGTACCAAAATTTAAAATCTAAGTAATCAATTTCTTTGATTTTCTTCCTTACCCATTTTATTTTTTGAAGGTAATAAACCATAATATTTACTATTTCCATTAACTTGCCTATTAAAGTAACTATATTCTAAGTTCCTAATCTTATTCTATTGTCATGACTAGCTTCTTTACTCGCATCCGTCTATAATATGAGAATCTTTGCTCATTTAACACTACACCCAAGTGTCGATATAACAACCCTTGCAGTTTTTTCACTATATTTATGCAATACAGTGCATCGGTTCCAAGAAATACCCTAGCTTTAGCATAATTTCTTAGAGGATTCATGTTATACTTGTTCGATAAGTTTTATATTGGCTATTGACTGTCTAACGCAACTCTCAGTGTTTCTCATCCGAGACTTTGGACGAGGCAGCGACAAGTTTCTAAATTTATTTGTGATGAAAAGAAATCTGGTGAGAAAAAATTGGTGTCATTGAAAAAGGATATTTGCAATATCCTAGATGCCATTTTTGATTTTAAGAAGATCATTGTTAAGTACAGTTCACATAAAATGCTTCAGTTTGTTTACAACTTATGAAGCACCGATACTTTGTGGAGCCTGACGTATCCGTATCGTATCCGTATCAGATACCGATACTCTCCGATACTCACCAATACGTATCTAATATGCCATGTGGCGTATCAATTTTTATTTTTAATTTTTAAAAATTCAATACTCGCCTGATACTTGCCCGATACTTATCCGACTTTTCGATACTTCTAATTAAAGAAAAATATTAAAACAGTTGGTCTGGCTTACACGATAAAAAATAAAAAATATATTATACATAAAACACAACTCACGCATAGACTCAAATAATAAGATTGAGACATATACTAAACTCACACAATTGAGATTGCAAAATGCTTAATGCACATTAGTGTTTCGGCAATAGAAAAAAAATTGGTATTCGCAAGCAACTGTATTATCTAGTTTTTCTATATCAACCATACTGTCTTTGCTTCTATTAGACACCGATCACTTTTTTTTTACTTTAATCAAGCTCATATTATGAAAATGATAGAACTTTGATTTTTTTATTTTATTTATTTATTTAGTTAAGACTCAGAGAGAGGAGAGCATATATCTACTTTAACTAGATTAGTATGTATGAATTTATGTCACATTATCTATATTAGTTTTCAATTATATGCGTTTGCATCGAGCTAATTAATTTAGGTCGGATTTAAATTAAAATTGAAACTAATTTACTGATATATATTTAAACTCTCATCTCATTTAGATGATCTGTGATAGATTGAAAGTAATTAAATAAATTTTAAAATATTATTTTAATTTAAAATTTTTTAAACTCAATAGTTGTTGAAGGATATTTTATTTTTTATAGTTCAATTGTCTATAATATTTTTTAGTGATATTAATAATATTTAAAAAAATATAATTAATTTGAAAAAAAATTTAAAACATATTTTTGAAAATTATAACAACAAAATGTATAAGTTATTATAATCTACCATAAATTTATATCTTAAATATGAGAATATAACGTATTATACATAAATATAACAGCCGTATCTTGACGTATTTGTATCCTATTTTTTTTAAGTTTGGCGTATCGTCGTATCCATATCGTATCGTATCCATATCGCCGTATCGTACTCATGCTTCATAGTTTACAACAATGATCAGGGAAGAGGATAAACATTACAGCATGCTATTCCATTCCCTAAAAACAAAATTGAAATAAAACAAAAGAAAACTCACCTCATCTTCTGTTTCATCCAACAACCTATCCATAAAAAAAAGGAGTACTAACATTAATAAAATGACAGAAAAAAGCAACTAAATTCTTTATTTTAGATTATAGGAAGCCTTGTTTCCATGCATAACCCGCCTATGTGCCCAGACAGGATGTCTCTAATGCGATGAAACTGATGCAAAAACATCAATTAGCTTACATGAATATGCAAATAACATGGACTGATGATTAGACATTAATATATATGCTATTTCAGAAAAAATAAAAGCGGTCCTGATCGAGCCAACATGGTAAGGGCGGTGACAGTCACCTGGTGGTGGCCAATATGGACAGGGCACATAAGCAGTCCCAGGTAGCACCCATTGAAGTTAAGTCACATAGGGTGATGGGAGCACCTCCACCAAGAAAAGATTGAGCAAGGGACAGCAAGGGTTTTTGAGTTTGTGCAACATGCATGAAGGATGTGGAACCTTGCCAATAAAGATTGAAAAACCCTGCTGCAAGCTCAAAAATGAGCACTGAGGCCGTCCTTCAACTTTGGAATTACTGAAAAAGGTAGCTCTAGATCTGTCATATCAATCTCTCTCATTGTCATTCCTATGGAAGATTCAGTTAGAATCCTAAAGTTGTTGGGAATGCAGTGAAACCTTATACAAAGTGAAGAGAGAAGAAAACATGAGGGGTCATGCAAGGCACAAAACTTGTCACATCCCCTTTTGAGCGCTGCTGGGATATGTTTCATGAGAGGGGTGGGGGGGGGGGGGGGGATCAATGGGTTCTAGTTCATATTAATAAATCCCTTATGAGAGGTTTTCTTTTCTTGAAGGATGTCGAGAGGTTTCAAACATCAATTTCGACATACCCATTTCTGCAACACTCAATTTATTATTAGTTATTTCTTTATTGCTCACCATTGTGATCTATACAACAGAGCTAGACTTAATAAGTCTCCAGGATTCTCCTATACAATTGTAGTAGAACGTAAAGATGTCCCACCTTTATTAATATGTACCTTTGACAGTAGTATTATCTAAACTATAACCCAATTTTTTCTAACATTTTCTCAAACAAAATTATTTCCAATAAATATCAATTATAATTACTAATTTATTTGACGCTAAAACTACTTACCATGTACTCGGCCGTTGCATTAGTGCATTATAAGCTACGACTTTTAAAGTCTGTTTTTAAATTATTCGTCATCATCAACATTTTCATCGTCACTAACATTATCATCAATTATTATAATAATTTGACCAGATTTATGAAGCCTTTTTGAAAGTTATTCCTATTCTATGTCTCTAATTTATCCAATCCTTTCGTCTAACCTCAAACATGATTATATTTGACCCACACATTTTTGTTATTTTTACCAAAATCTTATCTACCTGTCTAGTGATGCATCTTGCATTCTCATTGCACATGCCCATAATTCCTACATTTATTCTCTAACCTCGAAACACAGTCATATGCACTCTCCTAATATATCTATTTTTACTCTTTAACTCCTTCTAGCCTTACTACTTAACAGACAATACAAATAGTACAAATAAATTATAATTTAAAAAATATCATCTTTACAAAAAATTCATCATTAGAACAACTATAGCTATATAAATAAATATGAGCTTAATATTGATCGTTTGTGGAAATCTATTATGATTAAACATTCTTTACCACTCCACAACTAATTCTAATACTAATCATTGCTCCATCATACATATCCATGACAAACACCTTTCTCATCAAGATTCACAAAAAAATTGTTTACTCGATCGAAAGCTTTTCAAGATCAATAAAAATGACGATTAATGAATAGTAAACTACAACATCTAGCGAAAAGCTAAGCAATGTCCATGTCCGCTACTTTTGAAGCCTGGGGCCCTGTTTGGCGCGAGGACCAAAACAGGACCAAAATAGTACTAGTTTAAAGAATAACAATA